>AYEL01073076.1:0-25741 GCA_000484575.1 Olivierus martensii | reverse complement strand
AGACTAAAATCAGATCTGACTTACCGAACGCTTATCTGTCAGACTAATGAGAAGTCTGAGCAGAATTCTGAATTGCCGAATGCGCCTACAGTATCATATATATAAATTAAAAAATATATATCTATATGATAAAAATAAATCTAATAAATCACCTTAATTGTACATTGACTCCAATTTCTGTTGCCCGAGAAAATTTTTCACTGACACGTTGTTCATCTCTAGAAAGAACTTGCTCATAAAATGTCTGTAAAATCAGAGAAAATGTTTTATTTCAAATAAAATGTATACTATATTCAAATGACAAAAATGAGAATATTTTCATACATCAAAATTCTAATTAAATTTTTTTTAATATTAACAACAAATTATAAATATGAAAAGAATTTAGTCAAATAAACTTCTGAAGTAGTGATTTCTAATAGTCAACTCTGCAATTTTTATAATAATTCATATGATGAATTATTATTATATATAGATAATTGTATTTTTGACTGCTATATATGTATGAAATTCAATGATTATGATCAATTTTAAGAATAATAATAAACTCACTTAATATAAACAAATATTAAATTAACTTATCTTTAATCTTTAAAAATATTTTGGACAAATCTCTCTTCAGTTATAAAGCAGAATAAAAGAACAGAATATCAAATTTGATTTAAATTTCATTATGTGATATTGCTTAATGATTATATAATAAGAATTAAAAATGTACAAATCTAAATACAGTAGATCTTCATTTAATGTTGGAGTTAGGTTCCTGAAAATCACGATGTTATCTAATACCAAAATTTCACTGATCTAGCATATAAATTTTCCAAGTGGTAGATTCTTAATTCGATTCAAGTCTTCTTATGAATGGAAAGCCAAAGCATTTGCACTCAGTTAATCATGTCAAATGTCCTATGTACTGTATAATTTAATTAATATATTGTTCGTAGACTATATTATATATTTGAGTTAGTGTTTATATAAAATATGGTAATCTTGTTTTTTATAATTATAGGTTTCCACCTTATTTTTCTCTCTAGTATGGAGGCAAATATAAGAGAACAGGGTTTTATTCCATTTTGTTGCCTTAAACTCTTTGATTTTTTAATTAATTTAGTTTTGCTAATGATGTAACAGTGAAACAAAGCAATGTTAAATGACAACCCACTGAATGTACCAAAAAAAGAAATATTAATACTCATAGATACATAATATAAACAACAATAACTCGTATTTCAAAAATTTAATAACTTCATCAGCAATGTTACAATTTAACTAAAGCACTACTAGCAGTTGAGAAAAAATTCTTTTAATAAGCAAACGTTTTTGGCACAATGGCCATCATCAGCCTATACAATTAGAACTAGAATTAGATCTTTTAGTATTTTAGTTAAATTGTAACATTGTATAAGAGTATAAGCAATGTTTAGAACAAGTTGACTAATTAACTTCATTAGCATTATTTTATTTCTTAATATTGAGTTTTTCCAAAAAATCAACAGAGATATGATGAGGAATAGCATTGATGATTTTTGCTTCATTCCAGAGAATTTGATAATTATCATAAGTTTTTTGGCTTAAGATGATGTTCTGACTGTTTAATTTGTCACTTCTATGCTAGACAATTCTGTCTTGTAATTTTTTTACCAGTTTTCCCTATGTATTTGATATTATGCAAATTGTTGCTGTCTTTCAGATCTATACTGTATATACCACTTCTTTTCTAAATTGTTTCAAGGCTCTTTATTATTTTGAATTAGCATGAAAATATTGATGTTATATTGTTCCATGATTTTAATATTATATTCGGGGTCTGGGAAAGTCGCTCCCTGCATCCGACAATTTGTCCCCTACATTTTGCCCTGAGCACGTTTCGCCCCCCGGAACATTTCAGCCCCTGTAGATAATGTTTAGGCTACAAAATTGCAAATATAGTCAACTCTCGATATCTGGAATTTTTATTGAAATCCTAGCCCCTTTAGTGGATATTTGATGTTAATGGGTTGCGATTGTTTACAAATTAAACCTAATTAATTAGCAAAAATTAAAAAAGTGAAATCTTGCTTAATTTTCATTTAAATTTTTCAAGGGAAATCTCGCTTAATTTTCATTTAAATTTTTTGATAATTTTACAATTATTACATTTTTTATTGTCTTTCTTAAAGATGTAAAGAGTAGATGTAAAAAATTTTACCGAATTTTATTTTTTTGATAACTTTTCGTTCAATATGAGATCGGAGAAGAATTTTTATTTCTTTCATAACTTTTCGTTCATTATATGAGATCGGAGAAATCGTTATCTTTCATAACTTTTCGTTCATTATATGAGATCGGAGAAATCACGATTTCGTATATGAAATCTTAGCCATCCAACGAAATGTTTGATATTTTTTAATAGTGCAATATGAGAATAAAATAAAGTACGAATGAAGAAAATTAGATAATATTTAAAAAAAATTATCGATAAAACACTCAGTCTCAGTACAGGGTGTAAGTAGTTCAGTCAAATAAATTTATATTTTATTATTTAAATTTTTTTGAGAATTTATTCAATTTTATAACTTTCTAATATCGGTTTTCGCTATTTAAGTGTAACGCTTTTCGGTTTTTTTTTGTCGGTTACACATTAATTATTGATAAATTGGCCTAATTTGATATATTTATTTTAGGAAAGAGTAAAAGACCTGAGCTCAGGCCGGACTCTGCATTTGCAGTGTCATTAGAACCATTAGGTTAAATTTAATTTAATTTATAAGTGTTAATTTTTTGAAAATATCGAGTTAGCAAGCGGCCTACTCAAAAGAATGGTCTATTATATGGACAATCTAAAATCGTTGATTCGTTACATTTTAATGGATTGACGTTCTTAGCCAACGGTTCGGTTTTTAGTTTATCTCCTAACTTAAAATGCAGAATGAACTAATTCGTTGGGTCTTCGTATGCTGATTTTGTGTCGTATGTAGTCAACAATAGTTTGGTTTTTAGTTTAATCTCCTAACTTAAAATGCAGAATGAACTAATGCATATCAAAAGAATAGTCAAACTTTTTCAAAGTCATATTCTGATTGATTGCCTTAGAGATATTGCCTACAAATTCAAGCTTTAAACGATAATAATGTGCATTTTATTATATTAAACCAAAATAAATTAGAATCATTACTTGGTGTATTATTTAATTTTGTAGCCTATTCATTATCTACAGGGGGTGAAATGTGCTGGGGGCAAAATGTGTTGGGGGTGAAACGTCGGAGGCGAAATGCAAGGAGCGAATTTTCCGTAAACTATTATATTCATTTTTATATCAAAGTGTTTCTGAGAGAATAATGTGGAAACCTCCAAACATGATTTCTTCTTCTTCTGCCATTATCTAAATTGATATTTATATTTTTATTGTATAGCAATTTATAAAATTTGTTCTTAATTTTAATTACTCATTTATCAAAATGCTTGAATTTGTAGCCATATGTTATATATGCTTGTTATAAAATATTTAATTCATTATGATGTTGGAAAAGTAAGTACACAAATGATATATTCTTCAGATTAACAATGCAATTCAAGAATCTTTATATTTAGGATTATTATTGGAAAGATGGTATATGAAAGAGAACTGATACATAGATTTATTATAGATGTTTGTGCCAAAACAGTCAGTTTCTTTAGTAACCACATATCCAAAACATGTACTTTATGGTTATATGGTTCCATACCACATATCCATAAAGTACATTTATATGTAATAATATTTTTTTATTAAGTTTAATATTAATTTTATTATTATATGTTCTGAATTATATGTTGTTATATTAATTTTAGAATATAAATTTTTGAAGTTTTTTGTTACTATAGTAAAGATCATAAAATATGTCAATTTAAAACATATTCTTTCATAATATTACAGGAATATAATATAATATTCTTTCATTCTATGTCCAATTAATATTCAGCAATGGAATGTACCAGTGATGAGGGTTGTAACTTAGCCAAAAGCACATTAAATAAACTGAATAAACATTGTTTGGTATATAGTTTTAGTGTTATTTGTATGCATTTAATAATATTTCTACTATCGATGAATGAAAAGCAATCTTATACCTTCTTTCCTAGAGCTATCTTATTCCCTTTAGTATGAGGTTTCTGTATCCTTTCAATTTGAGCCAAAAATGAGAAGTACAGATTAAGCACTTCTCATTTTTTGGCAAATAAAATTAATTACTATGTATCAATAAAAAATTACCTAAATTATTAGCTATTCCTTTTCAATGACATATCTAGCCCTAATCTTTTATCCTTCATAGAATTTTTAACAATTTGGTCAGTAGATGTCACTATGTGTAATCTATGTTTTTTGATTAAATTTAATATTAGGCCAAGATAATGTCATCATCATAATCTGACATGATTGTGACATAACAATGGATGATGTCATAAGACAATTTCAATTCATGACATCACAATGATGTAACACAGTGTGATATCATATCACTATGATGACAATGTCATTATGACCTAATACTCTATTTAAATCTACATTAAAATTTCATGCAAAAGTCAACTGATTCCAAATTCTTAATTAATAAATTATATGGTAAAATGATTTTTTTCAAATTAGGGATGTAATCACAAGATTCCATGATGACATAATAAATAGATGGCATCACATAAACACACCACTGACATCATGCGACATAATATTGATAAATGATCTTGTGATTTTATATTTTAATAAATTCAGAAAGAATAATAATTTATACCAGTTGTAATTCAATTAGTTTGATGATGATAAAACATTTCAATAAACATGCAGTTTGAAATAACAGATGAAATGAAATAATTTTGTAATTAAAAAAAGTTTTTCTTGGGGACAACACAATGAAGATTGGCAAAATGATCAATTTTCAGTAGGAATAGTACACAATATCACAACATTACAAATTTCAATGTTACTCAATGTAAATGTTTTTCAAATGGAAGAGTGGAAAAAACATATATAGATTCATAAGTTTATGAACTTTCTGGAAATTATGAGAGTTGTATTAAAGAACAACTGAATCATTGAAACTGTAAAAGAAATCAACATGCATATAATCAAAACCAAGATTTTCCTAATATACGAGGGTTGGCTGATAAGTCCTGGGCCTGACACACAGATGGCACACTAATGTAATTTTATGCTGGCATTCTATAGTACTATCCTTAACTAGCTTATACCAGGTGTTTTCGAGCACCCGTACCACCCTTTTTCTCGAGTTTTCAGACCTATTTTCAAAGAAAAAAAGTGCGTCTTATACGCCGGCAAATATGGTAATTAGAGGCCATTAAATGTATCGAAAAAATTAATTTATTAAATATGTTATTCTAAATAATTTATTAAATTAAACAATTCGCTCATAAATCTGAAATAAATTGAATCTAAATATTAAAAAAATATATATATTTTTTATTCTGAAGCAATAAGCTTTATTTTGAATGTTAAACAATCATGCAAATTAAAGTAAATATAAGAAAATTTTTAATTTCTTAAGTTTAAAATAAATACATTATACTTTATCTAAATTTAATGTAAACTTACTAGTTTAAATTATAAATTAGCTATTTACTATTAAAAAATTTCTATAAATATCAAATTCGAATGACTCTATATCTGTATCAAGAAATTTATTTACGTTGCAACACAAAATTCCTAAAACTTGGAAATATATTTTTAAATATTTACAAATAATTTCTTTTATTCCCGCAAAATTTCTTTTACCAATTCCAAAAAGAGACAACTCACTTGAGATAGAAACTTTCAGAAAATAATTTTATGAACTATTAATACACGATTTGTGGATTTAAATTACTTCATTTAGACATATTAATGCGTTCAATAACACCATTATGTAACTTTATTGATCTTTCTCATCTTAAGTGAAAGAAAGAAAAAATATATAGTGTACGTATATTTATATAGTATAAGTTTATATGTATCAGACAGAAAACCTATACTTTCATATTTTAGCAGGCAGCGTGGTGAAAAGTTTCAGATTTCGGCAATTTAAATCCTGTAATGAATGCTTTCCTTAACAATATCATATTTCCTTTGCGAAACCTTTCAATGCTTTTCTATCGAATAATAAATTATTATCTTCTTATATTCAGATGAATTAAATTTCTACTAGCCATACTGTTAATAAATATCAACTTAGATATTAACAGAAATTAACGTTAATAACTATTTTAAAATCGTAATTTCTATATTTTATTTTGACAAAGTAATTATTAAATATTCAATCGGTAGTGAAAAATTCAATATCAACAAAATGATTTTGTTCATACAATTTACACGTTATTTACATTATATTATATAACTAGTTAATAATTATTTTTATTCAACAGAATGAATTGATATAACTAGAAGAAACTGGTGAAGAAATTCTATTATTTTCGACGATAATAAAAATAAAGTAACAAAAACAGTGCAACAAACTTCTTTAATTTCTTCTGTAATAAAAAATAATGGAATAATAATTAATTTCTAAAGTAAAGACAAACATCTAACGCCTAAATAGATTTAATCTTAGTAATTCGATAAAAGAGCTTAAGGATATTGAACAAACAACGATTTACGAGTCGCATACAAGGGATTATATATATGGCTTAATCTTTTGTTCTGATATGTGGTATTTTTTCAATGGCAACAAATTTCATTATCAAATATCGCATTAGCAGGAAATCAATATAAAACAGCCAGTTGATGTTATAGTTGCAACGGTGGCGAACCTTTCAAAATTAGCTAAATTTTTATAAAAACTACCGCGTAAAGCATCGCGTATCGATCCGATTGTTAATTTAATTAAAAGCAATGTTATTATTATTAGCTTCAAGTTTTTCGGATTCAAAAACTTTTCTCGCAAGAGATAGATTCGCTATCTCTGCTATAGTTTGTAAAAGTCTAACTTAGCATTTTTATTTTGCTTTAGTATGGGTTAATGTTCAGTTGCAGTAGAATGTAGTTTTGTAGAATCGTAAATTGAAGTTAGACATTCCAAATTTAATGATTGAATTTTGGGTAAATAAGTTTCATAGTAGAGTAAAAATGAGATTTTTTTATTTTCAATTTCAGTTTCTATTTTATTATATCAATAAAAATATCTTAAAATTATTATAAAATTCCATTATTTAATGATCAGTAAACGCTACAAGAGATCAAAATAAAAATTTTCAAGAAACAATTTAAATTAATTATTAAATAATTTAGCCTCTAATATTTTAATCGATAATATAATGTTTGGTAAAATCTATAGTATCTGTTACAATATTAATTTAAAAAAACAGTGAAAACCATATACTATATATATATAATACACTTTTTTAAAAATATTTGCATTATATTTTTAATTTTTTAATATCGAGCATGCCATTTGCCTTTAAAAGTTGTAACAATTCTCCAAAGCTCGCTTTATTCGCCCTACAATTTTAGACAGATGATAAAGATACCAAACTCTTACCAGAAATATTGGCTACTTATCAATCTTTCTATGTTTCAAGAGAGCGTGATTAATTATATCGAAAGCTTCGTTGTTTCTAATAATATTCAAAACTATCTAAAAATATCTCGCGATTTGTCAATTGATCTTTTACAAATCCTTAGAAATATCTAATTAGGATGTAATCTTTAATATTCTTACCACATTTAAATGTAAGGTCATGCTGCATCCATTCTTTGCATATTATTTTTTCCTTAATTATCATTCTTTTATTATGATTAATACTTAATTTTGATATTAATACCAGTTATGAATTGAAAATTAACACAAACAACACAGGCAAACACCAAAGTAGCCCAAAAAGAACTGACAATAGCAAATGACATCACACAATTCCATGCATGCACATGCACCAACTGCGAAACTCAAATGTCGGGATTGCGAGGCATCACTGTATTTTGATTTTGAGATATAAAATAAAAAAATGAATATAATTGAGCAATTCCATAAAGTGCATAATAAAAAAGCATTTGAATTCAATGAAAATGTTATTTTGTAATGTTCAAAGAAAAACTAATCATCATTATCTATTGTATGGCACATGATAAAGTGTTAGTTTACAACAGTGGTGTTCAATCCGTCAATCACAGAGCGATTTTTGGTCGATCTCGTTTATTCCTCTTTACAAATTTAAATAAATTATGTTTTCAGTTTCAATTATCATTATTTCATATTTTAATTCTCTTTAAGTGTGTTGCTATTGTTTGTTTATTTTTCATTAAAAATTGTCAAATCAATAATTTTCTTATCATTTGGAAGCATACACATTCAAAATTTCCAATATTAACTGATATTGTGCAAAAAATTCAGTCATGTTTTGGATTGACATTCTTGTCAGAATCCACTTTTTCAAATATGAACGCCATAAAAAATCAAGAAACCAAATTGCAAACAATCATTTGGATGACTGTCTGCAATTGGCCATTTCTTCATATCAACCCATGAAAATATTGTGAGCTCCAAACAAAGCCAAAGTCACATTAACTTGTTTTTTTTTTATTTTTTAATCAACCAGCATTTTCTGTAACTTATGAGTTTGTAAACAATCTGTTGTTTTTTATAATTTTGGTTTTCCAAAATGGAGAAATAAATATTTTATTCCAATATATTTGTTTTAATTGTTGAATTAAAATAATTAAGTGTGATAAATAAATTTTAAATACAAATAAAGTTTTTACAGCTTGGAGAATGGGTCCTCTGAACTGAGTGAGCACTAACTGCATAATTGTACGTAATCAGACTGGAGGAATGTGATTATATAAGAGAACAGATTGCTGAATAACTTAGTATACAAAAATAGCTCGCATAGTAAAAAAAGGTTGAACACCGATTTACAACATAGAGGATCACATTCAATTCTAGCCACATATCAATTTTTCTCTGATTGGGTTGGTTCTGAACCTATAAACTCGATTTATTACTTTATGACCATTTCCAACATAGGACTGGCAGGATTACCCAAGTGAATATGCTTTCTCCAGTGAAGGATTTATAATCAAATCCAACTTCCATTTGAAATATATGAAAGATCCAGGTGACATAAAAACAGGATGGATGATATTGGTACTGATTATATTCCTTCATATTAAAAAGGTATGCTTTAATCATCTTTTAAAACATTTGCTCATTATAAATCTTTCATGAAAATTGGAGTTAAATTCATAAATCAAATTTTCAATGCAAATTATATTTGCTTATAAAACTGGGTTCTCAAACTAGTTTCACCTATATGTATTTTTAGTTTTCATTTTCTCATAAATCTGCATGAGAGAAAGAGAGAGAGAGAGAGTTCTTTTGGTATGTTCTCTACATACTTGCATCCTCTTTCTGTATGTTATTTTTGTTGAGCTGTTGATAATAAACATGGTTATTATCTAAGCAATTATAAATAGCACTATTATTAATTAATAATATACAAAACTTAGAGAAATACAGACAACAAAAAATTCCTAATGATGACTGATTTAATGCACTAACAATGATGAATGGAACAACACAACTAACAAGGAGAGGGCGCGAGGGCCGGAAAATGGAATGAAACAAAATTTATTTCTGTAAGAGTTCTTGACTAATACTAAAAACACAGTAAAAGGCTAGAGGCCAATGGCTAGCCATTATGGAGAAAAATGACCTTGAAGAAAGACGTGACGAAAGTATACCAGTTCGTTATACTAATTAATGACGAGTTGGCGTGGCAGGTGGTTAAGCGGCAAACTGCCATGCGGTCGGCCCAAGTTCTATTCCCATTAGTTATATTTTTTTTTGTTTATTCGTATTAGCAGAAATATGAATTGAAAAGGTTAAAACAGCATTAATCAGAAATATCAATTGAAAAGGTTAAAAACAGCATTATTTAAATATATTTCATCACTGATGCATGCACGAAAACAAAATCACACCCCTATGTGATAATTAACAAGTAAAATTGAAATGTTAGCAAGAAATAAGAACCCGCTTTTTACATTAGAGTATGAGTAAAAGAAGGTTGACTGTGAGAACCCTACTGTAGATCATATTAATGCAGTTTATAAACGCACAGCATTGTGTTTTACTGTTAGCTGTTGGTACGAGTTAGCACAGGTATAATATTGCAACCATCATT
Source organism: Olivierus martensii (assembly GCA_000484575.1). Lineage (NCBI taxonomy): Eukaryota > Metazoa > Arthropoda > Arachnida > Scorpiones > Buthidae > Olivierus > Olivierus martensii. The sequence goes on along the minus strand of AYEL01073076.1, from coordinate 15,616 downwards.
CAAGCAAAATGGCAGACAAACCTTCAACAAGTAAGACTGTTGAGAGAGAATAGCTAGAAGAAACATTTAGTGAAGAGTTTAAAGGCGAATTTAGTAATGTTACCGCCAGAGAGGACCTTCGAACCGATGGTGGCAGCTTAAAGAGGTTTGACTGTATTTATAAATTATTATTAACATAAAAGTTAATAGTAATTTACAAATTTAAATACTGTATATATTATGATAATTTGTGACGCGAACGATTGTAGGAGAGATAAAAATCGAAAGTTATCGACTTACAAATTACAATAACAAGAAGTCTGCAGTTCAAGGGAAGGAAAGTTAAAAAAATAACATGACAGTTGTTCATCATCAATTCCGAAGGAGAAGAGGAATCGAATTCTTCCAATCAGATAAGGATTTTGATTCGAATCTTTCCACCGATGTAATCGGGATTGGTAGATTTTTCTAAAAGAATTAAAAGAGGTTAAAAGAGAAAAGAAAAACTTCAATGTTAGTCAAGCGTTTGTAAAGAGTGTGTCTACAGTCCATTGTCAAGTTGTGTTGTCATAGTTGTAATAGGGGAAGGTTGCTATCGATGAGCCACTTAAACAAAATGCTCCTTAAAATCGTCAAATTTTGCAATTTTACAGTTCTGTACATGTTAATATAAATATTGCTTTTCATACTACACATATCTAAAAATAGACGTTACAATTATGAAATGTTAAGTAAATATTAGAAAAATAAAAATAGGTGCCATTGGCCCAATGAAGGAAACCGGTCGCCTTCATTGGGCCGGGGAGTTTCTATGAATGGGCCGGTAGCTATTTTATTTTTTAATATAGTATCTACTATCTATCTATTTTATTTTTTAATACTATACCTTAATACAAGTCAGTAAAATGTTTAAAACTGTTTTGAGCATGATTCGTAAAAATGCTTATTATAAATGCAGAATTTGGTAATGTTGTTGTTACTTGTTCGAAATCAGGTAAACTGACTAGAGATTTGTATAGGAACTATTTACAAACAACATTAAAACTGTATGTGAAGGATAACAAGTTTGTTCTAAGAATTGATTCTCGGGGAGAATAAACTGATGCACCTTTGCATGATGAAATTTTTGGAAATGACATGGGAGATGTAACCTGCACTCTCAAAGTAATTCCTGGTAAATGCACCCCATTTTGTCTACCCTGCGATGTTTATTTTTACTTGAAGAAGACACCAAGTGCATTGAAAACATTACTGAATAAAATCTTTTGACTGCTAAAGGGGTTTTGAGTATTATCTTTAGTTTGTGTTTAGTGCAGTCTCATTGAACTTATATTATTTTATTTATTCCTAGAGCATTTTGTTTTCATAATACTTAAAATTTCCTAAAATTTGTAAACAAATTGGCACATTTTATAAGTACAAAAGTTTATAACTTGAACCTGTATTCATATATTTGTATTTCAATATATTTCTTCATTTTTTTAAATTTGTATGCAAATTGAAAATTTTATTTGATTGGTTTGTATTTTTAAAGAAAATAAATAAAAATTAACAATTATTCTACATTATCTTTATAAAATTCTATAGAATACAGAATATATTTTATATAATTATTTATTAATTATTTTGTAGAATTCTGAAAAAGTGCCCTATCCAAAATCTATATTTTTCATTATTGGAAATGAATTCTGTGAAAGATTTTCATATTATGGAATGAAAGGTAATTATGTAAACATATTCCATACCTATTTAACATTTTAATATGAAATTATAATAAATAAATATAATTTATAATTCTTATCTTAATGTAATTATTATATTTTATATTATCTTCTAAAACTTGGTCTTCTGCTTCAAATATTATAAAAGACAAAAATATCATATGAATGCAGTTATTAAAAATATTATATGCATGTTTTACAGTTATTATATTTGTTTTATTCTTCAATTAATGTACACCATGCTCTTAAATCAGATTGATCCAGCATAATAAAATCACTTTTCTAGCTATTGCATATTCCATCTTGAGAATTCATTATGATCAGGGTCAAGATTATTTTGAATTATCACCAAAACTTTGGTTTTATTGTTATTTTTTCAAAAAACAAAAACTAAAATAATTTGAAATATTAATAATTTGATTTTATTAATAATAGAATATATATTGAAGATGATGATAATATAATTCATATATTTTCATTAATTATTAAGGATCATCCATAAACAATGTCATATTATTAAGTAGGAAGGGTATAGTAGATTTGTGATGATAAATGAAGTAAGAAGGGGATTGAATCATGAAAATTATGATGTCACACTAAAAATGGCTGAGTTTTATATCTTTATGACTAAAAAATTTTTTAATCATAGATATATAAAACTCAGCCATTAGAGATGTAGAGACTTCTTTTATAAAATATAAAATGTTTTTTTGCTAAAAAAAAAAGACTGTAATGTAACATATTTGGAAATCATTTTTTATAAAATATAAGATATACTGTATATATCTTAACATTTTATAAGATTTAGAACATTTTACATTTTGTTCTAAAACATTTAAGTTGTTTGATGATTTATTTGGAAATTAAAATTTTGTGTAACAAAGTATCTGTATAAAATAATTCCTATTTCTATTATTTTATGCATTTTTTTTTAAATGTAAAATCAGAGAGAGAATTTTTAAGTTGAAGGGGGAGGGCATTTGTGATATCACAATTGAAGTCAAGCTTGATGTGATGACAAATAAAGAGGAGGAGAAGATCAAAACAGATTCTAAATAGTGTGTTGTACTTTATGGATGTTCCCTTACTGTACTATAAAGAAATAAAAAAATATTCTCTTAAAAGATTTTTTTGCATACTAATAATAAAGATTTACTTGCTCTCAATACATGGTGAATGAACAAACTTTTTCAATAAAATTACATTATCCATTTAAAAAGTAGAATGTTGTTTGATGTTCTCTCTTCCTATAGTTATGTATAACTATTAAAAAAATGATTTATTTATTTTTGAAAGGAATAATCACTGTACTTATAGTTTAACAACTAAAAAAACAAAAAATGAATGTGAGAATAATTTAGGATAGTAAAAAAAAAATTAAAATCTTACCAAAAGAAAATGTGATAAAACTCTCTAATTTGTTTTATTTATTTAAAAATATGGTCAATATGTATTTTTATTTTCTTGATTCTCTTTTTTTAAGGGGCCCAATATTTTTTTCTGCACCCGGGGCCTCAACTGGTCTTAATCTACCACTGATTAGAAGTTTCTTATTTCAGAGATTTGAAGAAAATGTTCTAAATATAAAATACCTGTAATCATTTTTGATGTATTTTCCACCACCTTGAAATATTGCCATAATATGTTAAATAATTATTTAGTTTTATATTTTATTTATTAAAAATAATAATACTTTATATATATAATTTTTTTATTATAATTAAAATTATAAAATAATAGAAACTTAACTTTTTTATGTAGATAAAAATATGCCTTATGCATTTAGAATTTTAAAATCTTATAAAATAAAATATATACTTAATTAATATTTATACTCACAAACTTTATAATCATCTGCACCGTGAACTGTACGTAATAAAGCGAATAAAATCGGCGAGATGAGCAGGATTGCTTTCATTTTTTTAATTTTATTTTAATAGAATATGCACACGTTAGATATTCTTTGTCTGTTTTACTAGATGAAAACAGTAAGAAATATATTTACAAATTTTAATAAAAATAAAGTAATTTACGTATTGGCAATATTCATCTTAATAATGATGACAATGATCAATATGAATTATGATATTATTTTTTCGTTAGAAAATAATCAGATTACAACAGTATATTATATTTATTGTACTTGAAGACGTACAACAAGATATGCGACATTGACATCTTTAATGTTGTTCAGTAAAAACAATCTTGTGGATAATATATACTTGCGACTTTGTTGTTATTAAAACTAGATTACTGTAAGTTCAATACCTGCCGATTTTTCATTTGTATCTTTCTTAATGAATAAAATTCATAACAGATCGGAATTAATGATTTCATTTTTGAGACTCGATCCAAGTTATTTTTGACATTGTTATAAAAATGTCACAGATATAAAAACTTTTTTAAGCAAATTAGACGTACGTTTGATCACATTCTGATAATGTTATAACTGATTTATTTATTTTTTTTGATAGATACATAGAGATACAGTAATAGTTATGCTTCAAAGTCATAATATGTGACTTTTATAACAATGTAAAAATCTTTAATTAATATCAACTCTTGCGAACATTTTATTAATACAATAGTAAATAATAAAAAAATTATTTTGCTGAAAAATATATTTAGATCATATTTCTTATATGTTTTTGCTTCTTATATTTGCTATTAACAATAAAGTGATAAAGTGATAATAAATAAAAAATAAATTTATACAGATGGCGCCACGCGACGCCGCGCTTCTCGCCCACACGTAAAGCCGACTTTTACCCAGTTTTGTTTTTTGCTACAATATTTTTTAATTGTCTGTTTAGCAAATTGACAGTTTCTGAGCTTAAGTCCATAATGAACCAGCTTAATTATGGAGAAAATTAAGAAGACAAACGCAAACTGAGAGCGAAACGCTATGTAACAGCTGAATACTAAGCCTAAGCTATACCAATGACGTAGGTGGCGCCGCAAGTGGAGAAATTTTGCATGTGCGATGGTCTATAAGTGAACACGTACAAAACAAAGTATTTCACATACATATGTGTAAAACATAAGATAGTATCGGTATATTAATGACAAAATGTAAAAATATACTCCATGATATTTAATATCGCAAATGATGTTGACTACATATGTGTAAAACATAAGATAGTATCGGTATATTAATGACAAAATGTAAAAATATACGCCATGATGTTTAATATCGCAAATGATGTTGACATGATGATGATGATTTTATAATTTTTTATAATATAGAACGTTTGCATGGAATAAACGATAAATATTTGGTGTACAGTATTTTGCAAAATAAATGATATTTTAAAAAATATGCGAAAAATATGAATTTAGTAATAATTTACTATCATCATAAATAGCGATGAAAATATTAACAAAAATTAAAATGAAATGCAATATTTTCATAAAAAAAAATTTATTCGATAATTTAGACAAATTTCGTTTCGTAATTGTTTCTAGATAATGGATGATATAATTAATATTTTTCTAGAAATATCCTGATCATCTATGCATATAGATCGTGGTTCCTGATCAAGGGAAACAATACGTTTCTTAGTTGGAAAAATTATGCAGCGGAAGATTTAACTAATAAAATATAATCTTGTCTTATTTCTTTTTCAAGTATTTTTACTGTATTTCTTATACAGTAAAAATACATTAATACATAAATTTTTCAATTTTACGTGATTCATTAAAAAAAAAAAAATTATATATATACTGCTACAACTAATAATACAAATTTGCTTTAGAAATACTATCATTTATATCGAGTATAATACTGTATAGTATATTGTATTGATAAAAAATTGATTAGTATATTGCAAATCTCGTGAGTTGTAAAGTAATCATCTTATGTCAATTGATTGATAAGAATTGTCAGTTGATTGTACAAATTTGATGAAAAACTTGAATTGGAAGATGTAAATCCAATCCTTATCGCATCAACATCCTTATGAATGAAAATTTTTCTTTTATATGTCGTTTCGCGACTTTATAATTCCTAATGATTTTAAACGTTAAAATTTTCTAAAAATACAGTGTCAAAATCGCTCAGAATATTCCCTTCAATGATCAATTGTTCCTTTTTAAAAGAATTTTTTTTTTTTTATGTTTCTTCCTTGTTTTCAGTGGAGTGCTTCGAGCCAAATGATACCTGTAACAATAAAATCATTAATAATTTATTCAATTTATTAAACACACTTTATTAACACCCAAGTATATCTTTTTCTACTCTATTTGAATACATCAGACAGTATTGCATAATCAAAAATGATATCATATAAATCTTTCCTTAAAATTTTTTACATAATAAGAAGCTGTACAAAATATCAATTGAGATAAAAATAAAATAATTAAAATTGTGAGAGTAAATCATGAGGTAATGTAAAAATATAATTTGTTGCATGTACAGTACAAACAAGCTAAGCACATGGTTGAATTTCTTATCTATATTATTATCTATCTATATCTATAGATATAGTTATATCTTATATTTATAGTTATTTATAGAGAAATTGATACTTTAAAGAAGATTCTTTAAAGTATCAATTTCTCTATAAATAACTATAAATATAACATGCCAAATGCAGATATTAAAAAATGTCCTTTTTTATTGGATTGCAATGATATATAATGAATGGTAATATGATTTTCAAATACTGAAGTATCATCTGAGAATAAAATAAGAATTTAGATATTCTAATGATTAAAATAAGAAGATAAACTAACTCAAAACAACAGCAATTAAGCAGGAAAATTTTATAATTTTCTGCTTAAACACAATTTGTTTGAGTTATTTATCTGAAGAAAAAGGTAGATATATGGAAGATATAAAAGATCACAATCAAAATTTTTCGTGAAATATTTGAAAATTATTAAATTTTAAAATGTTTTAATAAATTGTTTGTATTGAAATTCAGTAAAGCATCATAGATTCATAAATTAGAAGTGAAAGTTAATTTTTAAAAATTGTATCATTTACAAATGGCTTTATAATTTTTAACATGAATTATGTATATCATGAAGTATATATTGCAACTTCCTTCTTGTAAATAATCTAATAGATTGATTATTTTATCTCATATAAAATTTTTTTCCTTTAATGCATAATTTTTAATTTGACTCTCCAATCAACCAAAGATGTCTAAAGTGGTCCTTTGAAGAGAAACTGTTTGAGACTGTAGCTATAAAGCAATAACTAAAAGTAATGTTAATATTTCAAATCTGATAAAATTAGCATAAATTAAATGAAACTTAATATATATAATATAATAATAATGTAATAGTAATAAAAAATAAGAACTTCATTTTCAAAATTTATCTAATTCAAGTGTTACTTCTAGGCTACTTCAGTTACAAATATAATTTATATGCAAGTTTTGTTTGTAATTTGAAAAGTTTGTAACACAAAAACAACTGTTACATAACACACAGTATTGAAACCAGTGCATATACTGCATTTCGTAATATATTTTATAATTTCATTAATTATAAGCACAGGCCCATTTAACAGTGGGTGCACCGGGTGCACGCTCAGGGCCCCGACTTCTAGGGGCCTGCAAAATCCCAACTTTACACATTTTTTAATGCAATTATAATTACATACAAGTTTTCAATCAATAGTAAAACTTCATAGTATGTTTATATTTGCTTATTTTCATTAACAACCAAAGCCCAAATACAATGGCAAACAATTACTGTATGCGGAATACGAATACTACACTGGCAACATTGCAAATATAACGATATATTCGCATGTGTATGTAGTAACTAAAAGCTAGAAAAAATTTTTTTAAATACTATATTTTCATATTTTTTTATTTTGAACTAGTCATATATAAATATACATTTGCTTCAGATTTATCCAAATAATTGTTTTTCCGAATATATATGATAGTGAGCGATTAGACTTTTCAGTTCAGAGCGCTGTAATCGACCCATCTCATTCGTATACCTCACCCCTATTCTTAGAACGGACGCGTCCATTTTTAGCTTCCACTATGCAGGTTCGAACTGACAAACTTTATAACCGATCAACTTCCGGTAAGCTCAGCCCCTGCGAAGCAGATGACAAACTTTTTGGAACCAACTGTACATTCAAATAGTGGCGATAATGTCTTCCGAAGCAGAATAGGCAGATAGTAACTTAGCGCTCAAAATAGTTTCTGATATGTGGGGAAGATGAGCATTAGAGTCTCGTCGTGTACATTGCCAAACATTATTGAAGCAGCAAAGAGCAATATTATACAGATGAGTAGCACTCGAACCGCAGGTGTGACAAGTCTCGCCATCACAATTCGGCATGGAGCCATACTCAAGAATAAGGGTTTTCGGACTTGTTTCAGCCCTGCCAAACATTATTGAAGCAGCAAAGAGCAGTAATATGAAGATTTAAGGCAAATTCTGGTACTCGGTAGTAGCACTTGAACCACAAGTGTGACAAGTCTCACCATGACAGTTCAGCATGGAGCCATACTCAAGAACAAGGATTTTCTGGACTTGTTTCAGCTCTTTATGAGTGCCATGTGTACACAGATGCCCTATGTCAGATTCTTTTATTATTGCTTGAATAACCCAATCAGCGGTACACACAGCGGCATCTATTTTTTGTAATATCTCAGAATTCGTAAGTGATATTAAAAAACTTTGAAAACAAAAGTTGTTTGTTTTTCACAGTTCTATCCAATTATGCCAAAATCGGCATTGGTTTCCATTGGAGATTTCATAGTTGACCCCTTGTGCCCCTACTTCCGATGGGCCCACAAAATTTTTATCATGCGCATTCGATTCTTCAGATATACTTTGGTAATCGAAAACTTTTTACTTCCTATCTCATCGCGTTTCTCAGAAAAAAGGGTGGTACGGGTGCTAGAAAACATCCTGTTATCTCATCGCGTTTCTCAGAAAAAAGGGTGGTACGGGTGCTAGAAAACACCCTGTATATTGTGATATACATATTTTTAAAATTAAAATCAGAATATACATGACGGTTTTGAAACTTTATTTACTGTTTTTTCATATCACTTCATATAATTATTATTTTTTAACAATTTCTTAGTAATTTCTTTTAATTTTTTCCCCTACTTCCTATCTCATCGCGTTTCCGAGAAAAAAGGGTGATACGGGTGCTTGAAAACACCCGGTATATACAGTTTTAGATCAGTAGCTTTGTTAGTATTTGTTTGACAACATTTTGATCAAGATGTAATTGAGATTTTCACGAAAATGGAAGATTTAGAAAAATATGCGGTTATAAAATACTTTTATATAAAAGATTTAATGCCTTCTGAAATCAAAAAAATAATGGACGACATACTAAAAGACTTTTCTCTGTCATATACAACAGTGAAAAAATGGGTTTCTGAATTTAAAATGGGTCATACGAGCACAAAAGATAAGCCCCATTCCGGATACCCCATGGAGGTGACAACTCCTGAAATGATTGAAAAATCCATAAAATCATGCTGGAAGACCACAGATTAAAGTTGTCTGAGATAGCAGAGGCTGTAAAAATATCAAAAGAACGTGCAGGTAATATTTTAAATAATATTTTGGGTATGCAAAAGCTCTGTGCGAGATGGGTGCCGTGCTGAGCAAAAGTTGAGGCAGAAAATTGTTTCAAGTGAAAATTTGGCGCTTTACCAGCGAAATCCCGATCTTTCGTGGATGCCATGTTCTTCGGAAGTTTTTTAGACCAAGGACGTGGTTTAGACCAAGTTAATGGCCTTATAGGCTTCCATCACGTGAATAAGAGTTCACTTTTTAATAATAAAAATTATATGTCGCAGGGGGCATCAGGATTTTAGAGATGCTTAGGTGAGGCATGGCCAAAAAAAGGATTGGGAATCACTGGTGTAGATAAACTATATAGATCAAAATTTAGTAAAATTTATATTTAATTAGTGATTTACTAAATTTATAGTCAAAATTTTAAATAAAATTTATTTCTGATTTAAACTTTATTTTGTAACAATAAACACGATTAAATTTCCGATTGAATTCTATTAATAAATATTTATAATTGATATTATAAAATTAATTAGACATATATTATTACGAGAATCTAGTATGATCTTTAAAACAATTGTTAAAAATATAATGATGACGAAAGAATTCTATGAGCTTGCTAAAATATTGTAGTAAAATAAATATTACCTATTTATTATGAAATCGAAAACAATACTTGTGAATAATAATTATTGTACTGATGGTAAACACCGCCAAGGGCATAAAGTAGCAGCAACGATCAGCATTAATCATAGTTGCAACGTAGCATCATTATTAACCTTTACAGGAAGCATCTTTTAAAATGTCAAAAACTCCTTCATAGTTGCAACGTAGCATCATTATTAACCTTTACAGGAAGCATCTTTTAAAATGTCAAACTCCTTTTTTTTTCCTTTTTATATACATGTAACTTTTAATTTTTATATTGAAGACACTTTTCAATTTTAATAAGTTTCTATATTATTTGGGATTATGAAAATGATAAAACATTGCTTTTTAACATTTCTAACATTTTCTTACACTGATTTTTCCATTCTGACAGATAATGTTTTCCTTCTACCACTCGATGTTTTCTAATTTCATAAATATCCATCAGATGGCGCTGTATAAAATATAATGCTGATATGAGCATTATTCATATGCAGATAATCTTGCAATAATAAAAGAAAATGTCTGTATGTCTGTCTGTTGTCGTAGCAGCAATAAGTAAACACATGTAAGAAGTTTTCTATTGAAATATTCGCCACTTTTCATTTCATTAGATGCTAAGTGGTAGACATCATTCCTTAATCAGTTCTAATGGCTGCAGTTAGCATGCTTTGCTTCCACACTGGAAGATTCTAATTCAATTTTTGTGCCCCACACTTTCAAAAGTTTTTTCAGGAAGAATCTGGGCCAGCTTTGTTGAACTCCATCCTCCACCTGAGGCTGATTCCACCAGGGGTGTGGGCAACCCTTAGTGGGCACTGAAATGCCCCTCTGCTTAGTACTCACTGGTGTAAAAAAGAAAATCTTGTTTCACCATGACAATGCACCAGCACATTCGTCAATCGTTGCAATGACTAAAATTAACAAATTAAAATTTGAATTACTTCCCCATCCACCTTATTTGCCAGATTTAGCACCCAGTGACTACTATCTGTTTCTTAACCTCAAAAAATGGCTTGGTGGACAATGATTTGAGAGCAACAAGGCAGTTATTGATGCTTAAATAGCTATTTTGAGGAGCTCAACATTTTGCATTATAAAGATAGTATAACTAAATTGGAGCACCGATATGAAAAATGTATTAGCCTTTCTGGTGATTATGTTGAGAAATAAAACAAAAAATAAAAAAAATGTTGTTTTCATTGTCAGGCCTGGGACTTATCAGCCGACTCTCGTATTGTGTATGTTTTCAAATTATGCTTGGGCAATGCCAAGCATATTTGCTAGTAATATATAAAATTATCAATATTTACAGACTAGTCATATATAGAATTTTATTCTTTACAACTGGTACAACAGCAACAACAAATATTTTATGTTAAAGATTTACTTAATAAGCTTTTATTTTTCAAAGATATTCAATTGAGAATCTAAGGAAAATGCTACAACAATATGACAAAAGATCACTTTAATTAAATTGTCTATCTCATAGTTAATAACATTCAATTTATCATTATAAACACACTTAATAGAGAATGTAGAATTTTTCTTTTAGTTTTGGTTATAGGATCATTGATGACAACTTATAGTCTTCAAAAGTCTAAATAATCTAAAAAATGACCTTAACAATGAAATGCATCCATTCTTATATAAAACATACTAAGTCTTTTTAATTAAATTTTAAATTTGATAATTAGAAATAGATTAACACTAGCATTACTTAGCAGACAAAAAAATATTTCACAATTTATTTAACTTGTGTAATGTTTTTGGTATACTCAACTGAAAATGTTACACAAGTTAAATAAATTATGAAATATCTTTTGTCTGCTAATTAGTGTTAGTGTTAATTTATTTCCAATTAATTAGAGAAAGTAAGCAGTAATCATTAGATGTAAATCTGATAGTGGTCAAGAATATCTTTTTTCTATTTTTAAGATATAAATTGTAACCACTAGATTGCTATTAAACACAAAAGTTTTCATGTATGTAACAATCTCACTGAGTGAAAAGCAGGTATGTTGACAAAACATGCAGTGAGATAGTAATATGCACAAAACTATACATGTTAACTTTCAAGAGTACCATTTTTCTCTCACCATATGCTAGTACCATGTGATTCCCTCAATATGTTGCAACAAGTAAAACACAAGACTAGGCCCATGAATGGGGAAAATTTTTCAAATCAAACAGTTAATTGTAATTTTGAATATGATCTTTTATTAATTCTAATAAAAGTTACTTTTATTTAATTCTAAAGCTAATAACAATTATACAAATCTGTAAAAATATTCATAAAAAAATATTTGAGTCGAAAATTCAAAAATTTTAAATTGAATATAATTAAGTTTGAATTTGTTGAACCACACAATTCTGAAATTAATATAATCTATATATTGACTCATTTAACAAATTTTTAAATAGAAAAGTAATAAAGTGCACTTTTTTCTCCATTTATGCAAATGTTCTATCTTTCTGAATCATCACATAAATGGAATTCATGTGAATGGAGATTAGAAAACTATTTGGATTATGAGGTACATTCTAAAAATATATATATATACTACAAAATTCAATATAAATAAATAAATTTATATCTATAGTTACAGTTAATAAATAGTTCACTTATCTTCATCTTACTGATCATGATTAACAATTTTAAGTGGCATAAAATTGAAAAGAATGACTAAAACTGAAATAATAATGATAATACAATCTCTATTATCATTTCTTTTAGTTCATTAAGCACTGATATAATAAGATCCTAAAACCTATTTTATTTTTCCTACTAAAAAAATGCAATAATTATAAAGCAAATCCTGAATTTCTCATTTTTGTAGCAAAATAAAGTATTATAGATTCATAAAATGTATACACTGCTGCTAACATCAAATGCTATCTGCTGATATAGTATAAAAAGTCATGAATCATAAATGATAATAGAAACTATGTATTATCATTTTCAAATGGATTAAGCATAATAAACTGTTTTTTTTTTTTTTCTGATAAATCTTACTAAAATGTTTCTATAAAAAAAATCAGCAACTACAAGTTGTAGTTTCAAAAATAATTTTTATTTCCATAAATTATTTTGCATTATGTGATTGATTATCACTTCTCCAATAAATAATTTTGTAAATGTTTTAAATTTAAATTCAGTCTAATTTTATTCATCTAATATCATTTTTAAATTCATTTGAAATTAATTATTTTGCCATTAATTTGAAATAAGAGAATCTTACCTCTCTGGTATAACCAGGATTAACACCCCAAGTTATAGTACAATAAAGATGACGTATACCAAACCTCAATAAGAGATATGCTAAGTCAATAGTCCAAGTACTAAAAGATAAATTGAAAATATTCAAATAAGTTTTATTTTATTGATCTTTTTCAATTCATTTATATTGATATATAAAATGGAAAGACTATTATTATTAAAATATTTAATGAAATAAATACATTCTATTTCAATTTATAAATTTAAATAAATTATGTTCTTTTTAACTGAATTCAATATAAAAATTCTAAATAAATATATAACTGGTGCTCAGGGCCAGATTTACCAATAGGCCGACTAGGCCGTGTCCTAGGGCCCCGCAATTCTAGGGGCCCCAAAACTATCAATCAGTTTTCAACTTTTATAAACTTTTAATAAGAAAAAATGGGTTTTTTATTAAAGTGCCAGATAGAAAGTAAAATTTTAAAGGTTCCTTATAAGTTATAAAGAGTCTTTAAAATTAGACGTAACTGATTTGAATTTTTAGGAGCCCCAAAGCCTTGCTTGTCCTAGGGCCCCTAAAAATATAAATCCGGCTCTGTTGATGCTACACTATACTTTCTTGTAATGTCATCATAATACTTGTTTTTATAAATATTTAAGTTTCTTTATTAAGTATCTAAAATTCATATACAGATAGTTCCCACCTTTACAAGTTAATTCAAACCTGGAAATTGCTCATAACGTAAGAATTCTTAAACCAAGAATCATTTTCTCATAGACATAATGCTAAAATCTGGAGTTTCATTCTCAGCAATGCAATTTGACCACAATAAAATTAAATAAAGGCCAACAAAATCTATATGTATACATTCTGAGATATTTTAAAAGTATCTCAGAACAAACACACTTGAGAATACTTCTAATTTGTGTAGCCTGAAGATGGCTGTTGTGCCGAAAACATTTGCATATATTAAAATAAAGAGGTTTTTTCTCAACTGCTAGTAATGCTATATTGAATTAAAAATATTCATCTTGTCAATTTAAAAGATATTTGTAATTCTATATTACATACAAGTTTGTCATTTCAGTTATAATAAGATATAATTCTAAATGTCTCTCTTGAAATAATTTACAATTTTTAATACAGACAAAATATTATATGAAATAGATATCTTGAAAATTGGTATTTTCCTTCTTTTTAATATTTCAATTTGTTAATGTATCATCAGAATATTTTCTCTCTTTCATTCTTCATCCATTGGAATGTTATCATTATCAATATTATTTCAAAATCATTAATAATATAATTTATACAACATTCTTTTATGTTTATTTTATCAGATTCTGCTATGAATTTTTATTCTAATCTTCAGAAATTTTCATATTAAAAATGAATTATCATCTGAATTATTCTTATCATCTGAATATTCACAGTCAGTTATATTATTATTAACAACTTTTATACAAATTACAGAGCATTATATATAGGAAAAAATATTTTTTTCTTTTTATATTAATTGATTTCTTAATTTCAGAATTATACTTGCTACAACATAGATTATCAATTTTAAACTGTTATAAGAAACAAATATAACAGTTAAGATACTAGCAATATTAAATAGTTACATATTCAAAGGAATAAATTAAATAGCACTATCTTTTTCTTTGAAAACTGATACAAATAACTTCTATCAATATAAGAGAATAAACAAACTTGAAGATTTACTGAATACATATGTGTACATGAAAATGCATATAAATTAGAAACATTAAGAGATTTATTTATTATTAATAATAAGCAAATTATAGATATTAAAGATTATAAAAAATATTATTTCAACTTACAAAAAACGGAGCAGAATATACTGATTGGTTATTCAATAGTCAATTGCTATTTATGATGGGCTATTGCAAAAGTTGAAATTCATTTCAATAAAAACTATTTAACCAATTTTTGTAAGTCTTCAATTTATTACTTTTTACTTAAACCTAGTATAATTTAATTCGTGGATTTTCACAACTGAAACTTAGTAACACAAATCAAATTAATTATGATATATATACTGTATATATCTTCGGTAAAATCAACACTGTTAGCAGACAAAGAAATTTATTAACAATTAATAACAGGAAGGCAATAATAACTCCGCCCAAGAAGCCATATAGCTGACTGGCCAGTCCCAAGCCTGGATAAAGGAGGAGGGTTGGCGTCAGGAAGGGCATCCGGCCGTAAAAACACCCTGCCAAGTCTTTATGATGAGTGGTACCCATGATTCAGATAATGCTAGGGCGTTCCCCGGTGTAGGCGACGCGCAGTCCCTTAGGCGCCCGAGGGCTGTGAGAAGTAGGCTAGGGCTATCGCATCAAGAGCGGGTGCGACTAAAGAAGCTAGCTCGAAGACCTCTACTTGTAAGGATTGCATCACTCAACGTAGGCACCATGACAGGAAGAGGAAGGGAAATTGTGGACATGATGGAAAGAAGAAAGATCGATGTCATGTGTGTACAAGAAACAAGATGGAAGGGGGACAAGA
>AYEL01073075.1:0-21362 GCA_000484575.1 Olivierus martensii | reverse complement strand
TTTTTAAATTTAAAATAAAAATCATGATCAGATAAAATTCTTCATGAAGACAATATTTATAAACAGTAAAAAAATATACACTTAAATTATTCTATAAATACAATAATTTTTTAATTATAACTTAACCATTATCAGCTATTCTCATGCAATATAGATATAAATGCTATCAAATACATGAAATAGAACTTATTTAAAAATAACATATTTTCAAAATATTTAAAATATTCTTAGAATATCAGTTATTATTTAAATTCCTAACACAAAAGTGTTTATTGCTTGCATAAAAAAATAGATTTTGATTTTATGGTGTGGTTTTGTGAACTTTCATTGTAAGAGTATATTTTTTTGGAAAAACAATAAAACATTCTAAGTCATTAATTTTTCAAAAAATAGTTAAAATATAATAATAATAGCATTTTCAAGTAAAGGAGACAGGTTGTCACGGCTCTCCCTTTAGTTAACATAATGTAACTAGCCCATAGCCTGAGGTCATGTTTGACAGTAATTATTCACCCCTGGTCTACAAATTACTTGTTTCAATTGCAGATAACACAAAACTTACTTTGTTATTTAAATTTTTGTTTTATATTTAAAATATAACTAATGTAAACAAACAATCAGCTGATTTAGAAAACCGTTGGATATTTCCCGCCACTATCTAGGATGCCGACTTCCACATCGATGTCAAGCATGGTATAGGTTGCTTTGTTTCTCTGATAAGTAAGAAATTTATATATTTTTAAATAAAACTAATTTATCGAATTTTAAAACAGCAAAATCGTATATTTACAAGGGCCAAACTTTCCCAAATTTTAATTTACTGGATCAAGATATTTGTAAAAATGAAGTAAGGATAAAATCTGAAGGAAATGTGGAACATGATTGAAAAGTCGGACAAATTCGGACAAACTGTTTTTGAATTTTGGGGGGTTCCAAAGATCACAAATGTGTTAATTGATTCGGATTAGGTTCGAATTAAAGGGTTAATTAAAAATTTATTAAAATATCAACGGAAAATCAAATTTTTGAGTAATACGACAGAAATATGAAAAATATGATAGAATTTGAGATTTTAACCATTTTTTCTCGATTTAACCAAAAATAACAAAATTACTGGGCTTTAAATTTTGTCTAAGCAGCAGACTTATTGGATCGCAACATGCTCCAATAACTTGGCTGTGCAGCAATAGCAGGCATGATGTCTAAGGAGCCGAGTCGGTGGAGCACTGAAGGTTAAATCTATCACAAAAAAGGTAAAACACAACACTAAGATAATCAAATATAGAGGAAATCTTTATTTAGTTTTATCATACCTATATGGAGAGTTGATGGCATAAGTAGAAGATGGTAAGGAAGTGAAACATTATTGTTTAGAAGGGGATTTTTTTCTTTTTTATGTCTCTTGGGATCCCTTGACTCTGCTTTAGATCTACTGGGTATAGATAGATCTCTCTCACTAAAAGGTTGTCCAGTGTGATTTGTTTTCGTCTATGTTTTAGAATGTTTCTGAAGTGACATATAGCATTATCATTGAAAAAGCTTATATTGATGGCTTGCATGTTCATAACTTGAGATCATACAAGATGCTTTGTGTTGGAAAATTTGTTCATAAGCTGAGGCATTTGTGATCTGAGATTTGACTGTATTTAAGAATGGAAAATTTTGCTATAAGTTTTTCTATATAAATATAATTAGAAATTTAATAGTTTATTTATCTACATCACAAAGCTATAAGTTATTTTTAGAAATGATTAATTATCACTTCATTGTTTTTTTTTACTAGTGATCACATTTAGAATGCCAAACC
Source organism: Olivierus martensii (assembly GCA_000484575.1). NCBI lineage: Eukaryota > Metazoa > Arthropoda > Arachnida > Scorpiones > Buthidae > Olivierus > Olivierus martensii. Next base: position 19,555 of record AYEL01073075.1, on the reverse strand, counting down.
AGAGATGATTTTTCCCTCTTCAGTTTATGTGCAATGCAAATTTTACGAATGCATCAGAAAAAATATAAAAATTTAGGAAAATTTTAATTTTTTAATATTGGAATTTTAATTTTTTTTATGCACTTCAGAGAAAATGCCTGCATTTGACAACTCTCAAGTTAATTAATCAAAGTACTTTATGTTGAGTTTGATATAAACTCAAATTTCTCTATTAAATATGAAATAGCTTCCTTGTCTAATTATTTTTTCAAAGTATTAATTCTGCTTCTAATTTTCTGGAGTTCTAATTTTCTCTGAATTTTAGAAAATTATAACTGATATAAATAGAAATTATAAACAGAAATATTTTTATACTTAATATAATAAAAATGTTTTTATTAAACACATATCTTGATTTTTATAACATTTTTTATGATTTTATTATTATTAAATTGAAAATTTATATATTTAAAATTTCAAAAAAAGATACACTCTTTACCCATGTATTTTCACCAGGAACAGAAATACAATAATAATTCAATCTTTCTCCATTAACATTTCTTGGTGAATGAATAATTATTTCTTCTGTTTGCTGTAAAAATAAATGGAAATATTTAATTTTTTATTTGAATATTTAAAAGAATTTTTTCATTGGAAATGATAATTGTTCTGTGAATGCTTTTAATCAGATGGTTGATATGCATACATACATACATATATTTAAAAGAATTTTTTCATTGGAAATGATAATTGTTCTGTGAATGCTTTTAATCAGATGTTTGATATGCATACATACATACATATATATATATATATAAACAAATACAAGCTCTCTTTAGTAGAATATAAATTCTTTACTAAATACAGTTTATATATTAAAAATATACATTGAAGAACATTTGATTGCTTTAAACTTAAAAGTTTGTTCTATATTTTGTTTGTGTGAAATGACGACCATATATGGTCAAAAACATTCAGTGTATACTTTTTATGTATAAACTATGTTTAATAAAGAATTTATATATTACTAAAGAGTGCTTCTATTTATTTTTATGAACATATAATAGGTAGATCTGTGATGCTTATAATTAATAAATATACAAATTGACAAATTTGATTATAGTAAAAAAAAAAAAACAGTTTGCATCGCCATAATTATAGTAATGCATTTTTTTCAAATTCTATTTGCAAACTAAGATTATGGCAATGCATCAACATATTAAATGGAATTTAATAAACAAAACTTAAAAAGACAAATATTGAAAAATATTAAAATAATGTATTTAAATTTAGAAAGTTTGATATTTTTCTGTTTTATAAATAGAAATTTATTCAAATATCACATATAGCAAAATGATACAAAAATATAACTGAGAGTCTCTAAAAGTAATTTTTAGCAATGATAAGTTATCACTTAATATCAGTTTTTTAACTGAGAACTTTAGGATGACACTTCGAAATTCCCAATCTATGAGCAAATTTTATTAAAACATACTTATGTCAGAGCATATGTTATAGAATACTAGTGGGTCACAAAGGCTTATATTAAAGAATAAGATATAAATCAAATGGTAAAGCAGATGCTTACCATCTTGGAGGATCCAGATTCAATTCCAAGCTCAACACATTTTTTTTTTGGGAGGGGGCATGGGTTGTTAACTAAAATTAACTTGCATATGTATGGATCTATATATGACAGATCTACATAAGTCAGGGATTGCATGTAATCCTAAAAGTTAGGCTTAGCAATCAGATGAGTTACTGATTTGCAAAATATATGAATAAGAAAATATAGTTGTAATATATATTTTTTAATTTTAATATGTTGTACTGTATTTTTAAAACACTTTCACTTTAATGGAAAGTGAAGTCCTTCCCATTATTCCATTAAATTGAAATTCTACTGGATAATAAATCAAAACAGAAAGAGGAAAAAGTATTATAGTGTCAACATAAACAGATCAATAATTAACATGCAGAAAATAATAGAGAAGAAAATGAGAAAGAAGTGTTCTATTAAAGATTAACTTTTAATAGGACTATTCTTTTTTATTTTCTTCTCTATTTCATTGAATAGTATGTTCTTCCTATTAAAAATTAGTATTTAATAGGAGGAACATATTATTTAATGTTATACAAAATGACAGGCTAAATACAAGAATACAGAAAAGTAGATGTATGCAGTGTCCCAATGAAAAATAAGGACCTAAACAAGTTAGAAAAATATATAGGATACAATTCTATATTTGACAACAGCATCAAGTAGCAGTCAGTATGGAGTCTATGGGAGAGTTGAAGTTCATTTATATCACTACACCGATAATATAATCCACTAAATTATTCACAGTTATTATGTTACAGTAAATTGCCATAAAATAATGACAATTTTGACAAATAAGTTATAAGTTTCGAATAAAATCATGATATTGACATGATTTTAACACGTAGTAAGTTATCTGTATTACTGGCATAAAGTCTGTTGGGTTTTGATGGGCGACAGGATTTGTTAGGTTCTGGCAAGGCATTTCAAATTTGGTTCTAAATTTAGTTAAAATCTGCTTCATGAATTATTTGACTAGCTTTAGAAAACTGCTTAAACTCTAGTATACAAATAGCTAGAGTTTAAGCAGCAAAGAGTGCTGTTTTTCTTCAGTTTATGAATTTGCTTCATGAATGACTTGGAATAGCCATGTTGTTACCTATTTCTTCAATGTACCACAGTTCTTGTAGTAGATCACATTTGTGAAAGCAGTATGTTATGGCCCTTGTGTAATAACTACGAAAAGCGGGCTTCTTGTAGCTAATACGGTCATTGGACCAGTTAGGTATTATGATGGCTTGGTACGTGGGTTTCCTATAAACTGTAGTTCTTAAGGTTGGCTCTTGCAGGCGTATGTTTAAGTCAAGAAAATGTACCTCGGTGTAACTTTGCTGGTCTTTCTTTAATACCAGGCCGTACTGTTCTAAAGTCAAGTCTGTAGGAAATTGATCCACTTTCTCCAGGAACATTGAAGAACTGCGGTACATTGAAGAAATAGGTATACAACATGGCTATTCCAAGTCATTCATGAAGCAGATTGTAACTAAAGTTAGAACCAAATTTGAAACGCCTTGCCAGAACCTAACAAATCCTGTCGCCCATCAAAACCCAACAGACTTTATGCCAGTACCTTATAATATCAAGAATTTGCAAGTTGTCAAGAATGTAGCCAGAAAATCTAATATGACTTTAACCACTAGAAGGGCTCTGACATTATTCAACCTTATAAGGAATGAAAAAGATCCTCTTCCACCGCAGGCAAAAAAAAGGAGTATATAAAATTCTGATCAAGGACGAACGCACCCAACAACATCTGGCTTACGTGGGTGTCACTAATAGAAACCTAAGCAAAAGGATCCTTGAGCATAAACGTGACATTAGGCAAGCTAAGCTATCAACATCCCTGGCAACTGAAGCTTATAACAGAGACCTAACTATACTTTGGGACCAAGCAAGCATCGTAAGAAAAATAAGGCCAGGTACAATACCTATAGTCACGGAATCCTTAGAAATTTTGAAGAGAAGTAAACAAGAGACTCTCATAAATGATAAAGTCGCTTGGGACTCACCACGCCTTTGGAGATATGCGATTGATAATGAAAATAGTTAGGATTTTTCCTTATTATTGTTTTTAAAAAATTTTTTCTAGTACTCTGTCAGTGTTTATTTTGTCAATCTAGTCATATGTATTTATTCTTATAATTGTACTAGTTTAAATTGTATTATATGCTGTTATTCATTTGTATAAAAAATGCGGTTGCCATAGCAATGTAATTTAATATTCCTTCTGTTCGTTCGAAACTTATTCGAACTTTTAACTTATTTTGTACCTGATGATGGCGCAATGCCGAAAACGTTAGTAATATTATAATTTATTAAAGTTTATATATTTATCTCAGCTGCATTAAGTGCTTTTTATTTTCTATTGGATATAACTTAAATGTAATTTTAAGTAAAAGTTCCAATACTAGCACAAATGAGCAGGCCAAAATAGATTATTAGAACACTCAAAGTTTATGAGTATTCTAAACTATTTTGGCCTGCTCGTTTGTGCTAGTATTGGAACTTTTACTTAAGTTAAGCCTTAGAGAGCAGTAAGAGTTAGATCCTTAAATGTAATATCTGAAAAATTTATTAATGTCATGGATTTTTTTTTATTATATGTTAAATGCATACCAATCAAAATTACAATCAAATTAAATTAAAATTCAAATTTTGCAATACAAGAGAGCATTATCCAAACTAATGAGACCAACATCAGTTGATTAATCAAATAGTTTGGATAATCAATATTACATGAGAACAGCCATTTAAACATATTGTTCTATTTATTGCTTTTACTCATAAAACTATAACTAAAAAATAGCACTCTTCACAGTTGCAATTTTTTTAATATAAAGTAGTTAACGTTTTCGGCAATCTTTGCCATTCTCAGGCTACATAGAAATCAAACAAGTTTAAAACTTTAACAGTGTAAAAATAGAATATAACATGTTGCTATCTGAATATATTGCAGTTGAGATTATAATAAAATAATCTCAATTGCAAAGAGTGCTATTTTTTAGTTATAGAACAACCATTTTATATAAAAGAGTGTAATTATGCCTACACTTAAATTACTGTAAACAAGGTTACTACTATTGTATTTTAAAGTATGAAATATTACTAAAAATATAATTTAGGAAATGATTTTTAAATAATTAAACTGTCCACAGAGTAGCTAGAGTCAATATCTGATTTTTAACTCCTATAATGACAAATTAAGATTATTTCTATGTTATATTGCATATATCTTGGAATAAATAATTGGAAATTAAAGTAATAAAAAGTAGGAATAATATTTTAGCACAACTGGTGTGCTAAAAGATAACTTTTTGGAGTGGCAAAATGGTTTATTTATTTGTTAAACCAAAATATTTTGGTTTAATTAATAAGTTTGTCGTATCTGATTTTTAACTCCTATAATGACAAATTAAGATTATTTCTATGTTATATTGCATATATCTTGGAATAAATAATTGGAAATTAAAGTAATAAAAAGTAGGAATAATATTTTAGCACAACTAGTGTGCTAAAAGAAGATAACTTTTTTGGAGTGGCAAAATGGTTTATTTATTTGTTAAACCAAAATATTTTGGTTTAATTAATAAGTTTGTCGTATATAATCCTAATCAAGCCAAACTTCCCCTAGCGGTTTATTTTTGAATAACTGCTAAATTAATAATTATTTTTAATTTATTTTACCGTGCCACCATCTATTGGATTAATAATTACTTATTTAAATTTAGGCTAAGGTGGCACCAAGGCCTGTGGTTATGTTTAGCCCATTGGAGAGTGCTGATATCGGCATAAGTCTGATAATATCTAAATTATATATATTCCAAAATTGAAAATCTGTCTATGTCTTGGTAGTCTAACTGGTAAGGCGTTGGGATGGTAATCCGAAGTTCCTATTTCAACTCCAGGCCAAGGCAAATTTTTAATTTTGGGAAATTAGTAAAAATTAAAATTCAATTATTAAATAACAGTTGGCATCTCCTTAGCCTAAATTTAAATAAATTATTATTGATCAAATAGACCAGTGTTTCTCAACCTTTTTATATCAGCGACACACTTCACAGTTGAGCAGATTTGTATGACACACCAGAAATCAGGACAAAAAATAAACAAAAAAATTTTTACACAAATCTTTATAGCAAGATAAACATAATGTCTAATAACTCATGTAAATACAGTCATATAAATGCAATGTAATAATTCAATTATTTTACAACATAAAAGAAAATTATTTTTAATTTTAAAAAAATCATACATAGAAATGAAACATATTTAAACATAAAAACTAAATTTTAAATTTTAAAACAGTAAGAATCAAATAGTAAAATTACATTAGAACCAATGTGATATTTGTGCTTGTTGTTTTTCGCATATCTTCATTCGCGGACGAATTGTAGACAGAAACTCTTAGTTCCTCTTCTATGGATAGTAGTCTCTCACGCTTTTTTTTAATTTCCATCATTGACGAATATGCTAATTCACATAAATATGAAGTAGAAAAAAGTAATAAAACTTTTAAAGCCTTCATTCATATATTTGGAAATTCTGTTGAAATTTGTATTTAAAATGCTACTGAATTTGTTTCGTCAAATTTTATCCTTAAATTTCTATCATTTTTTATTTCTGCACATTCTTCTTCCTCTTTTACCGATAAAGTTAAATATTGAGCAGGATTTTTTGAATCATCATTAACTAAGAAAGGATTTCTAATCCAATCGTACTCATTAACATTTAAAGAAAGAAAATAATACTGAAATTTTTCTTCTAAGTTAGTCAGTGTTTCAAATATTATATCTAAAATCTGACTATCATATTTGGTTTTTGACAGCAGTGGAAACATATCCAAATTTCTATCTTTTATTCTCCTTTTCCACATACCTAATTTGTCATTAAAAGAATTAATTTTATCAGTGGATAGTAAAAGATTTTCTTGTTTTCCTTGTAAACTTAAATTTAACTTATTTAGGTGATGAAACAAGTTTACCAGAAATGCAACCTTTGAGCACCATTCTTCATTATTCAAATAATCACTGAACTCATTTTGCTCAGATGTAAAATAAACAATCAATTCTTCTTGTATCTCATAAAATCATGCTAATACTTTGCCTTTTGATAACCATCGCACTTCAGTGTGTAATAACACTAAATGATCTGCTTTCATAGCTTCACATAGTTTAGAAAAGATGCAAATTTTTTTAGGCTTACGTTTCATAAAATTGACTATTTTAATAACCTGCTGAAGAAAAATTTGCAAGTTATTATCAATACATTTTGAAATTAAACTTTCTCGATGTAAAAAGCAGTGAGTCGTAATAATATCTGGATTGCATTCTTTAGCTCTAGTCACAAATCCTTTTATTTTTCCTGTCATTGATTTCACTCCATCTGTACATATTCCAATGCAAAATTTCCAACTTAGGTTAAAACTTTTCATGTAATTATTTGTTATTATAAAAATATCTTCTCCAGTTGTTCTTTCAGGTAATTATTTGCAAAAGAAAAATTGACTGATTATATCTCCATTAAAAATAATCCTGATAAATGATATTAATTGCACTTTTCCACTTATATCTGTTGATTCATTGATTTGCAGAGCGAATATACATATCAGATTTGAGGTGTTGTACTAATTGAGTTTCTACAGGTTCCGACATGTCTTGAATCCATCTGCTAATAGTGTTGTTAGAAAGTGGAATTTTCAAAATTTCCTTTTCTGCATCATCCCTTATTAAAGTTTTCACCATGAGACGAGAAGCTGGTAAGATTAAATTTTCAGCAATAATATGCAGTTTTTTTCTTCAGTACTATTAGCTCAGCAATTAAGAAACTATATTCTTGTGCTTTGTCTGAGCTTTATAATATTTTGTAAATGACTGTGCTTAATAATTAGCAAAGACAATACAGCACTATTTAAGCAGTCCTTAAATCACAAAACATTTTATTTAAGAGAAACGTTTTCAGCAAATTAATGCCATCATCAGCTCTAACAGTATTAAAAAGAACAAGAAATTACAGTTATGCATAATGTTCTATTGTAGAACAAAGAACATATTTTTAAATTAAACATACTTCAGGATTTAAAAATATCTTTAACAATTCATAAAAATAATTTAAATAAAAACTTTAAACAAAAATAAAATATTAAGACTCTTGGCCCACGTAAAAATTAAGCCTAAATACGTAAACAAATTAAGCCTAAATACAGAATCCATCTGCTAATAGTGTTGTTAGAAAGTGGAATTTTCAAAATTTCCTTTTCTGCATCATCCCTTATTAAAGTTTTCACCATGAGACGAGAAGCTGGTAAGATTAAATTTTCAGCAATAATATGCAGTTTTTTTCTTCAGTACTATTAGCTCAGCAATTAAGAAACTATATTCTTGTGCTTTGTCTGAGCTTTATAATATTTTGTAAATGACTGTGCTTGTTCGTTTGATGATTTTAATAATCTTTTGAAATAATCAGGACACTTTGTTATTAAATTTGGATGTTTTGTAGCTAAATGACGTAATTTATTAGGTCCAAAGAAGCATTAGAAAGTTTTTTATTACATATAATGCAAATTGGTATAGGACAGCATTTATCTCCAATCCATGAAAATCACAATGCTATGTATTTTTTGTCATATTTTCTATTCACAATTTTTGCTATTTTAGTAGAAGCTGCTTCAATGCCATCGTCATTATTAGTTTCTTTATTTTTACTTTCTGGTAATTCTTAATTAAAAACTTATCCATTTTAAAGATTGAATTTTCTTATTATATAAAAATCTGTTTAAATTAAAAATTAATAACAACTTTTGGAACAATTGTAAATACTAAATATTTATCTTATCAAACTTCTAAATTTCACAAATTTCAAGTTTTGATAACATTGATACAACGACACACACAACGGTTTCAGTAAAATGTACATTATACGCTGAAAATTTTAACACATATTATTGGCTAAATATTGGAGTTGAGTGTACTCTTGTTTTGAGAGTGAACTGAATCAGGTAATCTCATACCAAGGCTTGTCTGATGCGACTGTTTTACTTCAGCATGCATTTTTTGAAATATAGTATCTTTTCAGTATATTAAATTTTACGTATTTTGTAGTTCTAATTTTATATTTTTGAAATAAATATTTAATTTTTTTTTAATTTTAATTAAACTTAAATTAATGTAAGACTAAAAAATATGTATTAATTTTTATTAAAAATGTCAATATTCTTGGACATATTTGAGGGACGCTTGCAACACACCGGTTGGGAAACAGTGCAATAGATGGTGGCACCGTAACATAAATTAAAAATAATTATTAATTTGGCAATTATTCAAAAACAAACTGCTAGGGGAAGTTTGGCCTGATTAGGATTATTTGGATTGTGTAAATCCCCTTAGTAAATGTTGATTTAAGTTTGTTTTATTTTGTATTATCCAAACCAGGATTTAATTTACTTATTTATATAACTAGAGTTACTGGTTTGAGTCAGCTTAATTCAAAAAAACTAATGTTTTCTTACAAATAAACAAATAATTGAAGCTCAAGCTTTTTTTAGATAAACTCAATCTTTGATGTTTTAACACATAAGTGGTGCACAGACTATGAGAATGCATCTGATCAACCTTGTTAGTCAAATTTATTATGAGAAATTTTTATAAAAATTTGAAAAAATTAGAGTTTTCCTAAATTCCAATTTCCTCCTGGTGCACTCATTAGATTTTGCAAAGCACAAAAATCAACTGAAAAAGAAATATCTTGGGATACTAGAGCACTAAATCTACTATGAATCACTTCTATACAAGAGTTATTGTAATGTACATAATTAAATATTTTATAAAAATAGGTCATTGCTTTGTGGCATTGGCCACTGCAGGTTTTGTACTATATTGTGATGTGTGTAAATAAACTATTAAGATTTCTGATTATATTTATACATAAAAACTTTTAACAAAATTTATAATTATTAAATTGTTTAATAACTTATTTATTTGATTCCAGATATAGTTGAGTCTCTCTGTAGTCCGGCACTTCCAGTAGTCCAACATACTGCAAACCATCGTGCCGCCCACATGAAATTTTCATTTCACAACTTGATCATGTGCGAGAGAGAGAAACTGACAAACAAATTGTCAATCCCTATTTCTTGGTTGCGTAGGCATTATACTCAAACTATTTTTTAATTTTAATACACTGTTTACTATAAAATAGTCTTTTTACTGTATCAGTGTTTGTTATCTAACTTTACATAATGTCACAAATTGGAAAAAGTGAAAAACAATAATACAAGACATTGACTGTGGTCAAAAAGGCAAAAATAATTAAGAAACTTGGAGAAAAGTTTAGTGATTTGGCTTTGTTTTATGCTATTGAACGAGCCACCATTTATGACATTAAAAAAATATGGATAAAATTGAGGGGTTTGTGAAAGATTTGAACAGCAAGAGCAGTGACAAAAAAGGCTTAATAAACTGAGTGTATTCATTTGTGTAATTCCATTTTTTTTCATTGAAAATCCAATAATCCAACAAGTCCTTGAACCCTATGTATTGGATTAGGGAGACTCTACTGTATTTAATTTAAGCAGTTTATTAAATTTTGAAAAAGTATTTAGCATATTCTAGTAGCTTGACCATCTATTTATTTATATTAATAAATTTTTAAAGCGTTTCATAAAATTTCTGATAGAAATTGTTTAAAATTTAATTATAAATTGCAAAATAAATTTTAGAAAATAAAATAATAAAACTTCAAGAAATGATTTTTATGGACTAGCCAGAAATGATGTATATTCACATTAAAAAAATCAGACTCCAGTATCAAAATATATAGTGAATATTACACTTTCAACTTTTCTTTTTAAATTAAGCCATAAATTAATTTGTTTTCATTAATTATAAATACATATTAAATTTTCTTATTTATCATTATAATCTGCATAATATATATCTGATTAGAAAAAAATCTGTAAAAAATAAGAAAATTATTTTTTGTTGGAAATTCTTACAGAATAAACATATCTGAGAATGTGACAAAATTAGAATATGAAATAAAATTTGAAATAATATGCAATTTAGAACTTGGCAAAGTTGAATAATAATATTTCACACTTTGAAGTCAAGTTTTATTACCTTGTTTGTGTGCCATTCCCACTGATGTGCCATGTCTAAATGATTTCAGACCACTCCAAATTATAAGATCTATCCCTCTGATTATAAAAGAAACTGTATTTGTCTTGACTTTGGGAAAAGATTTTTGACTATTTGAAATACAATACTTTGTTTGATAATTTGCTTATTTATATCAGGGGTTCTTAATCAGGGATATCCATACCCCTTGGTGATATGGGACTATCTCTGGTACTGGTATTTATTTTATTTAAACATATTTTGAAGTTATACTGGCAACTAATATAAGGAATGGTCATGATTATTTCAACAGTCAAGTGAAGAGGATATGGGACCATATTGGACAATCCATTGGGGTTCTGGAGTCATCAAAAGGTTTAGAACCTCCGATTTGCATAATGTTAGTAAAGAGGTCTGAATTTACCATATTTGTCAGCTTATAAGAGGCTTCAGCATTGAAGATGCACTCTAATTTTGGAATAATAAATTTAAGTAAAAAAACCAAAAGCCTATAAAGAAATGTATATAAAAGTGCAAAAATAAGCTTCCACTTATATAACTAGGATATTTATAAATAAGCCTTATTCAAAGTGGAAAAAGATAATTTTATTGTAGAAGTACTTTTGACTTCAAGAAATCATCATCAGCTTCATGCAAAAACAATTAGAATACATTTTGGAATATAATATGTGGAATGTTATTTAAAAAGATTTTTTAAATTAATAAAAAGAATTATAAACGAATGTTAAGATTACATAATGAAAACAAATAAAGGGAATCTTATCTAATTAAATTATATAAAAATAAATTGATAAAATAATAAAAATAAAATAAGGTTAAAAACGAAACTATTAAATTAAAATAAACTACGAATAGAGTTAAAAATTTACATAAAAATCATATGGGGATTATGTAAACCACAGTAGGGTATAATAACTGGTCAGTTGTCATTTATAACATACATCATATTATAATGTTCAATGATGATGGCTTCTGCCATTTTTATATCTTCCGCTTTACTTATCTGTTTGACGACACGTGCTTGATCCCATTGGACATTGGCATCATACTGGTAGCAATGTTTTCTAGTCCCCAGTCCCGCACAACATGGCGGCTCCCACAACGTTCCGGCGTCTCCTCACAACGTGCTTGATCCCATTGGACATTGGCGTCATACTGGTAGCAATGTCTGACGAGTGCAGTGTTGAAGCTCACTTTTCATATAATATCTTATGTTCTCTCAGTCGGATACTTAGAGATCTCACAGTGCTACCGACGCACATTTCTTGTCTGTCAAAGTCATTGTTGTAGATGGGAATGATATATATCCCAGCCCGTTGTAGTGGTTTGATGATTTTTAAATTGTGGAAGGTGTTATGGAGTCAACTATAAGTTACAAATTTATTATCCTTTGCTAAGGCTTTACTCACAGGTAATGCCTTAGCAAAGGATAATAATAAATAGATGTCTATGCTTGTATCAGTTTTTATTACAAAATACTACAGAGTTGCAAGTGTCAGCAGCCATGCTATGAGATCTATCCCATCTTATAATGTACAATTCGTATTTCTCATGTAATAACTGCTATTATAAATAAAACAAAGGCGCTCCGATTGGAGGACCTATGGCAGGGGTTATGGCTGAACTTGTGGTGAGGTACCATGAACAACAAATGTCCTCCATCTTACATTCCAATATCCGATTCCTAAAAAAGTATGCTGACGATATTTTTATTATTTGCATAGACTTTAAAGATGTAGAATCCATCATGGAGTATTTCAAGAATGATGCGCTTGGTTTGGATATCAAACTTGAACAACAATCGACCAACAACAACACATATTTTAGATGTCAATATCACCATACACAATAATAAATTCACAACATCTGTCTGTAGAAAAGTAACATACATGCCAACTTTCATTCCTAGGTGATCATTCGATCCTTATAAGTATAAAGTAGCAGCATTCCGCTACCTATTGCAAAGACTACGTACACACTGCTCGGACCATTTGGCTAAACAGGTTGAATATGACAACATAGCAGACCAGGCTATAATGCATGGTTACGACGCAACTTTCATTAGAAATATTAATAGATCTATTGACAAATATTGGCATAACTTCTCCACCCTTGTGACATCACAACAACAAAATAAAGTCTACTTACATCCTGTACAATACAATAAAGCCATTTTATCTGTGAGCAAAGGATAATAAATGTAACTTATAGTCGACTCCATACCATCTTCCACAATTTAAAGAACAAACTGCCAGCAATACCACTACAATGGGCTGGAGTATATATCATTCCCATCTATAACAATGACCTTGACAGACGAAATGTACGTCGGTAGCACTGTGAGATCTCTAGGTACCTGATGAGAGAACATCAAGATAATATAAGAAAAGAAAGCTCCAACACTGCACTCGTCAAACATTGCTACCAGTATGACGTCAACATCCAATGGGATCAAGCACGTGTCGTCAGACAGATAAGTAAAGCGGAAGATATAAAAATGGCGGAAGCAATTGTCATTGAACATTATAATATGAAGTATGTTACAAATGACAACCGACCAGTTATTATACCCCACTGTGGTTTACATAACCCCCATATGATTTTTATGTAAATTTTTAACTCTAGTCATAGTTTATTTTAATTTCATAGTTTCATTAATAATATGGATAAACTTCCACTTTTATTATAAAATTATAAATCTAATTAAGCACAAATTCACAGTGTTTTGTATAGGCACAATGCTGAATTTTAACGTATTATGTATGTATTCTATTCTAAACATTTAAATTGTTGCATAGAGTTCTTATGTTCTAAGTCGTTATAACATTTTTTTTGAGTTGAAGATGGCTTAATAAAGTCGAAAGCACCTCTCTCTTACGAATGTTTTCTTTCCACTGTGAATTGATGCTGAATTAGATTTATAATTTTAATAGTTTCGTTTTTAACCTTTTTAACTATTAGTAAAGACAATACAGCACTATTTAAGCAGTCCTTAAACCATATAACTTTTTATTTAAGAGATAAGGACTGCTTAAATAGTGCTGTATTGTCTTTACTAATAGTTATACACCGGTAAGAGCAGTATAAAAGAAGAATCTTAACTTTTTTATTTTATTATTATTATTTTATCAGTTAATTAGATAAGATTCCCTTCATTTGTTTTCATTATGTAATTTTAACATTCGTTTATAATTCTTTTTATTAATTTAAAAAAGCTTTTTAAATAACATTCTACATATTGTATTCCAAAACGTATTCTAATTGTTTTTGTGTAAAGCTGATGATGATTTCTTGAAGTCGAAAGTACTTCTACAATAAAATTATCTTTTTCCACTTTGAATAAGGCTTATTTATACAGTAAAAAAGTTTAGTCGCATTAAGTTCAAAATAAACAAACTGCTTAACATGTATAAATCTCTAACTGAAACAAAAAGCACTTTTAGCAGTATAAGTTCTCACTAAAAAAATTTTATTAAAAGCAAAAACGTTTTCAAAATCACAGATACCATCTTCGGTTGCTAACAGTAAAGAACAGAAGAATTACAATTCATTTTAAAATGTAATGGAACACAAATAAAAAATTTGAACAGGTTGACGTCAGAACATAAAAAATCGGAATATAACAAAATTTTTTTAGAAAATATATAAATACGGTTATTTTTAATGGCAAATAAACATTTAGATGTGCTATATACTTTTCTTAATAGCATATTTCCATGCTGGGCTTAAATCCTCCGCTTGCCTAATATTGATGGTATTAGTGGTTTCATTAGCTTTCATAATTTCAAGTTTTTCCCTCATTTGTAAATCTCTGCGATCATGTAGGCTTTTAATTACCTTCGCATCCTGCCAAATAATGTCAACATGCTTTTCGTAGGCTCTTTGGGCCAAGGCAGTAACAAAGTTGCCTTTAGAAATATTGTTTTTGTGTTCTATGAGCCTCTCTCTAAAGTTTCTAGATGTAGCACCTACATAAACTTCAGTGCGGTTATCATCAATATTTCGCAAAGGTATTTTATATACACTGGATTTATAATCCTCGGTCCTTTTATCCTTGTCATTGCGCAACAAATTAAAAATGGTGGGCGATCTCTTAAAGGTATGGGACCTATCCGTGGATTTAAGGTTTTTTTTCACTGTATTATTAGCATGGAGCTTGTAAGGCAAGGTGAACCTGGGAGGCATATCTACATTCGGATTGTTTGCTGCTGCAGACCCTTGTTGGGTGGGAGGGGAGGTTTTATTAAAAAATTTTTGGCTCTCTCTTTCATGTAAATGTGGCCCGCCTTTTCTCCACAATTGGTTTGCTTTTAATAAAAATTTTTTAGTGAGAACTTATACTGCTAAAAGTGCTTTTTGTTTCAGTTAGAGATTTAGTCGCATTGTTTGATTTGAGGCTCCTCTTAAAAGATATAATGCATGAAAGTTTTATGATGTCATTTCAGGTTCAACTTTAAATATTAAACCAACCTGAAGGGAACTTTTAATCCAAATAATCCTGATTAATCTGCCTTAATTAATCCCTTGATTCTATAACGGATTTTAATGATATTGAATTAATTTAGACTAATTAATTTAATAAAAATAATAATTATTCTAATTACGAGATGGCGCTAAAATTAGTCTAAATTAATTCAAAATCATTAAAAGCCGTTATAGAATCAAGGGATTAATTAAGGCAGATTAATCAGGATTATTTGGATTTCAGGTAACAATTCTAGAAAACAGCACTAGATTGCAGTTCAACATAAAATAACTAATACTTTATTAACGTTTTCGACCTTTCGGCCATCTTCAGATAAAGAATTAAATATTCGAAAAAAGAATATACAGTTAGAACCTGTATATATATATGGTTATGGTTGTTATATATATATGAATATGGTTCTAACTGTATATTCTTTTTTCGAATATTTAATTCTTTATCTGAAGATGGCCGAAAGGTCGAAAACGTTAATAAAATATTAGTTATTTTATGTTGAACTGCAATCTAGTGCTGTTTTCTAGAATTGTTGGATTTCAGGTTCAGTCAAAAAATATTTTTAAAATATGTTTATTTGCATTTTTAAAATCATCTATAAATTTTAACTACTTAAAAATTCCTAAAAACTTTTAAGCATTGAGAATAATTGTTTAATAAATTAGTAACTGATTATTTAAATGAAATGTAATTGTTTTACAAATGCAGCATTCATTTTCAAACAATCATTTTTGAATTGATAATTCTTCCTGGTTTTGTAGTTGTGTATTGCTTGCTACAACCTTTTTGAGTGTGTTATGGATCACTGTTCTTATGCAGAATTGGCAAGGATGCATCTCATTTACGGGCGCACCAATGGGAATAGTAGAGCAACAGAACCTCTATACAGGAGAACTTTCCGCAATGCAGATATCTATCCACAGTTATTTTTGCAAACATCAATCACTTCAAGAAATTAAATCCTTTTTGTCTGCTACAAGCAACTTTGGATTAAACCAGAACTTCTCAAATACCTGCTGCTGAGGAACAGGTGCTTAATAGGGTCATGGAGGCTCCAGAAACTAGCACAAGAAAGGTAACCACAATGGGCATTCCACAATTAACAATTTGGAGAATTCTTCATGAGAATAAACTGCATCTATATCATGTTCAATTTGTATAGGGCCTTTCACAAGCTGATTTTCAATCAAGAGTTATGTTTTATTGATGACTTTTATAGTAATGTGCTACCCCTCTCTTTGCCACCAATATCTATTTACTAATAAATCAAAATTTCATAAGAAGTGCTTTATTAAACTTCCACAACATTCATCAATGGCTGAAGAAAATCTTCATTCAATTTCGGCATCAATAACAATTTTCTGTTAATGTTTGAGTAAGCATTGTTGCAGATCATTTGATTGGATTCAACTTTTACCATCCAGATTCAATGGCCAAAACTACAGATATAAAATTATCTAAATTCCTAAAAACTTTTAAGCATTGAGAACCCAACAGATTTAAATTGTGAAAGCATGCAAACTATCAATTAGTCCCATTCTGCCAAACTACTGATTTTGAGACTTTGCATTAAGAAAACTTTGGGCATTGTGACTAAAATGTGCTGGTGCATCATCATGCATAATTTGAACAAATTATTTTTTTGGAGGAAGAACTCAGTCCATTGCTGGAAGAAATTCCGCTGGAAGTCCACAGCCAAATGTTATTTATGCATGATGATGCACCAGCACATTTTAGTCACAATGCCCAAAGTTTTCTTAATGCAAAGTCTCAAAATCAGTAGATTGGCAGAATGAGACTAATTGATAGTTTGCATGCTCTCACAATTTAAATCTGTTGGATTTCTTTCTATGGTGATGTCTCAAGGCTCAAGTGTATGCTATCCAGGATGCTAATGCTGAAGTTCTATGAGACTGCATTATGGAAGGATTTGAACAAATTTGAAATATTCTTGAAATTTTTGAAATGTCTGCAAATCTATGAGAAAACGTTGCATGGCCTGCATTACTGTTCAAGGGAGTCATTTCAAACATCTTATTATACTTACAGCTCTTTAACAGGAACTATTATTTTATTTTAAAACGTTTTCAGTCTTACTTTGAGACCCTCATTAGTAAACATATTCTTTTTTAATGAACGTTTAAAACAGTATACTTCTTTTAGAATGCACATAGTTTTTTAAAATTTTTAGAATTGTTCTTGTTTTTAAAAAATTTTTGGATCTTTATTCAGTGAGAGAGATTTCCATGATGCAAGTACAATCCTTGATGGGAGAATAAATACCCAGGTTAGACATGAATAGACTCAGTAAATCTTGGCAATTTGTAATGATTAATGCACAACACAATTTGCCCACATTTCATTGTACCTACTATCTGTTCTTCGTCCATCCAGGGACTTATTTATATTCAACGATCAGTTCATGATTTGTTGGGGTTTTCTTAGAAGAGAACAAGGAATGGTGCACAATTCATGTTGGTAATCCAATGCTTCGAGCTGAAGGCTACATTTCTTCTTTCTTTGAAATGGGTCTGGCTTGTTGATTTTCCAGTACAGCTTGAGAAACAGTGTGACTTAACATAAATCCGTCAGTTGAGGAATTTCTTAAGTTCCCTTCTCTCTTTGAATTCACAGGAGCAATATTGACAACACTTGGACTGTATCTCCCTGAAGTTATCCCTTAGACTTGTTGAAAGTCAGGGAGTTTCTGACATAATGGGGTGAATCTAGATCAAACTGCCTGTAGATTTTGGGTCTTGCAGTAGAATAAGTTGACTGGTCTATTGAATGACCTTTTTCTTCCATTTGACAGAAGTTTTTCCACATCTAGCACATATGGAGACTGGTGAGTTGACTCCTGACTGCATATCGCAAAGTTCAGAATCAAACAAGTGACTGTTCACCTAATATTCCCAGGCTTAATGCACTTTGGACTTTGTTTATTATTTCTTTTGTAATCTGTTTTGCTGCATCTTACCCAAGACCCCTACATTTAACACAATCCTTCACTCCTGACATGTAACCCTTGTTTTCTTTTAGGGATTTATTATACCAGGAATGAAGTTCCATGAGGGACAGTGCAATTCAGTCAATGTTTATATTTGCTTTTATTATAATTCTCCTCTCCTCTTTTCATTTTCTTTGTTCAATAATTTAATTCTTTCATATACCAAGATTATAAATCATTTTTGTCACAGTCCTCACATTATAATAAAAAAAAGGTTATTAAAAAATTGTATGTGTATATACAGCGGTACCTCGGTATACATCTGCTTTGGAATAAGTCCAACTTGGTATACGTCCTGTTTAAATGCAAAAAATTTTGCTTGGTATACGACCGACTCATGTGGTACAATTTGTATGAATCTGTTGTGTATTCTCTTAAAAAACACATTCCTTATATAAAACTTGCAGAGAAGTATCATCCCAACAAAGTCCAAACAGTCATAACAGCATTGTCTGGAATGACCAGACAATGTCATATTTCCAAAACATCTTGAGGAGAAAGCAAAAGCAAAGTTCTTTGGACAGATTTTTAGTAAAAGTCAACAAAAGCCTCAACAAGGTTAAGTAGGGAAAAGAGACAGAAAATATGGAAAGAAACAAAAAAAAACACCAGAATTTCAAATTCCGGAAGTTTTATTGGTAGCAGATTCTTCTTCCAAACAATAACATCGCCTCCTCCTTTCTCAGCACTATCTTAATAAGCACTTGATTCTTCTCAGCAAGGTAGTGAAGTTAAATTTTCATTTATTTTATCTACTGTAATTGCTATAAACAAGTAAGTTCTGCTGCTTCTAATAACACAAGAAATCACAACAAGCACTTGAAACAGGATAAATACACTATTTTATTATTAGATATATATAATAAACACTACATATACTAATAAACAATTGTATTATTAGTATATGTAGTGTTATTATATATATCTAATAATAAAATAGGATATTTATCCTGCTTCAAGTCTTGTTGTGATTTACTGTAATTGCTTTTATATTTATGTATTTTAGTATTAAGCAGTGTTTAAATTATTTTGATATAATGCCATCAATGACAATTTGACAATAACAATAGGATTTTTTTCATGGGAACGGATTAATCATTTTCCCTTTATTTCTTATGAGAAAAATTCATTTGGTATACATCCTGTTTGGTATAAGTCTAAGGATCTGGAACGGATAAAGGACGTATACCGAGGTACTACTATATATTGTTTTCAGAATGTTATTGATAATTAAAATTATAAATTAGATAGCATTTTAATGCAATTTATATTTCAATAAATATTTTTATTTTTAATATCTTTTTTTTTGTTATAAATGATGATAATAAAATTATATGTATATGTATATATATATATAT
>AYEL01073067.1:0-29466 GCA_000484575.1 Olivierus martensii | reverse complement strand
GACCCCATATAGAAATGGGAAGGTGCTTGATGATGATGAATGAATCTCCAATAACAAAAAACAAAATGGCCTAAAAGCATGACATTTGACTATCGCGGGTGGGATTCTTCAAGAAATGCGGGACTGTCCCGTGACACTTGGAGGGTCTAGTAATATATCATTTGTTTAGTGATTAAATAATTTTAAAAGATTACAATTTTTGATACTGTATCTGAAAATTTAATGACAAATATCAGTACTATATATTAGAATAAGTCTTTATATGCTAGTACATCTGTATTTCATTGTCATTTAATATTCCAAAAGTTATTAAACTAGGCTAAAAAATATTATATTCATCTGAATATATATAGATATATTTTAAAAAATGAAATTTAAAAATTGTAGATTTTATTTCATTTTTTATTTTTATATCTCTTTCCAATCAATGAGATTACTAAGGGGCAGGACCAGTTCCAGCTGAAGGCACCTGTGGAGGGAGCGGATAACAAAGGATTGAGAATGCCGGGTCAGGCCCGGAATTTTGAACCTTTTGTGAGTGCTGGATCTGGTCCTCACATGGCACATCAATACAATACCATGCTGTTTTTATTAAATCATACTAAAGAATATGAAACAAGAATTGTTTGAATTAAGTTTTGATCTGAAACAATTATGTATTTATGCAGTGACTATTTCATTTTTAATTGACTTGTAAGTTGATCCCTCTTAGTTTATATAAGAGTACATAAGGTACTCTTATATAAGCTAAGAAATTTTGCAATAAAAAGTAATGACAATTGCAAACATAAAGACAATTTAATAAACATTTTAGAAGGGATTTGTATTTGAATCGTAGGATAGACTAATAACTCTGATTGGTAAGATAAAATTTCTTAAGCAAACAGAAAGCTATAAGTACTACTAAAAATTAACTTTAGATCAGGGGTATCCAACCTTTTGGCTTTCTTGGACCACATTTGAAGAAAAAATTGTCTCGAGCTGCACATAAAATATACTAATTGTAACCAAGTTGTTAAGCAAAAAAGTTAGTAAATAATGTACAATATATGATATCCATCATGACAAATAAGCAGAAATGTCATAGCATAATAATATTTGACTTCCTTTTTGTCAAATTTTTTTAAAATCATTGATTAGTTTACGATTTTATATTGGGCTATGGGTTGGACAGCCCTACTGTAGATAATTCAAAATTCCTTTATTTATTTACATAAAACAACAAAGACGTTTTTAGCAAGATTCACTAATATGTTTTCTCAGTCATATAGAATTTTATGTTCATCAGCATCAAATCATCATTATAGCTTTTCCCACACTAAACACAGTCACTGTTTTAGATCACTTCTCCATTTGTCTCTGTTCTTGGTTATTTTTTCATGTCTATTCGTGAAATTCCATCATCCTGTCTTTGGCTTTTCTTTGTGTTGCTTACTAGATATTTCCATGTTCATCACTCGTGACCCACATAATTTTTCTTCCTTTTTTCAATATGTCCAAACCACCTCATATGTCCTCTTGAGCTTTGACAATTCTTCCACTTTTGTTGTTCTCTTTATTTTTTTGTTCCTGATCTTGTCTCGTCTGTCCTTGTGACTCCCCACATCCATCTTGGCATTCTCATCTTTACCATGTTCATCTATTTGCTGTACCATTGTTATTAGTCTGTATCCTTGTGATAAAGCATTGTTAGTCTCACAACTGTTTTTTTTGAAAACTTTGCTTTTTAATTTCATTGGCATCCTTTTGTCGTAGATAATACCTGACACTCAATTATTGGGTTGATGCATAATTCCGTAGCATTTTAAATATAGGGTTGTTAAGTTTGTTTGTTTAGTGTTTTATTTATGAAATTCAGTTAAAAATTTGACCAAACCACTATTCAACAATGTAATCTCGGTCATTGTCAATAACTTCCTGCCAATGTTAGGGTAGTTTTTTGATCCCCATCTGTAGAAAACCATTTCCTTGCTGTGCTTTCACCGATGGCATTAGTTCCATACATTTCACTGATGTTCTTAGCTGCATTTACTGCACTTGAACCTCAATTAAACTCGTACAGCAGAATGTCGGAAATGTTCGTTTTTCTCGACCTGACACTCCATCTTCAACAGCGAAGAAATAACAGTTGTTTGTAACAATCTTGCTTACAGCTCGTATTCCACAAGACAACACTCCAAAGTAAACAGTGACAATGTAAAAAGATAAACAAATGAACAGCAATGCAGTGTCGCCAGGCCAAATCAGAACGCTATGGAATTATGCCTCAATCTGATATTTTAGCCACCTTGGATGCAGCTGTTTACATGTACTTCTGCTTCAATGCATCTGTTATCTTGTACTAAAGATCCCAAGTATTTAAAGCTTTTAACTTTATTTAGTATTACTTTCTAAAGTTTGTTTCATTCACATTTCCACAGTATAGCATATATTTTGTTTTATTCCTGGTGATTTTCAGGTCCCTGTCTTCTAATGCTTCTCTCCATTTGTTTAGTTTTTCACATTCTTTGTCCTGGTGCATTGGATCATGTCATATCAGCTAATAGCATTGTTCAAGGTGCTTACTTCACACTATCTGTCAAAACATCCATTACACTGTGAAAGATGAAGGGGCTTAAAGTCAATCCCTGATGAACCTCAATTCTTAATGGTGAATTTAGAATTTTACATTCATATTCATATTTAATATTTACAATAAAAATATAAAGATTAAAATTTACATTTCTGATTTAATTTATTATATCTTTCATTTTTATTAAATTCTTCATACAAAATTATTGTTTAGAGGATTTTCTGCAACTGCAACATCTGATATCATACTTTAATCTGTCTGATAAGATGATGATTCAGGAGATTTAATAGACTACAAACTTTTCATCATTTATATTTTTTGTAAAATTCTCAACTATCCAGCAAGTGCAATTCTTGATTCTCAATCTACAGAAAAAATTTCTTGATGCTACAGAAATACACAATTTGATATATATAAATGACATTAAATTCATACAAGTTTATACTGTATATAATGGTTTAATAATCCTTTATCCTTTTGCCTTCAAGAAATTTACAAAATTTTATGAATTCATAAATGTACCAAAAGCAAAAATTTTCATGGGCCAATGAAGTTTTGCCATGAAATAAGATAATGATTTCTAAAGGAATAAGATAATGACGTAACTTAATCTACCAGAAAGCAAACATTCCATGTAGATACATTATGCTATCTATTAAGTAAGTTATAATGTTTTGCTAATAATTGAAATTTTTAAATATTCTTTTAGAATGAGTAGTTTTATAATAAGATTAATACATATAGCACTAACAGCAGTTGAGATAAGAAAATGTAATTTTAATCATTTAACGTAATGTAACTAACATTTTTGGCCTTCAAAGCCATCATCAGGTTATATACCCAGTACAAACAGTCTAGATTAAGTCTACATTGGATTAGATTAATTAAGCTGACCTATCACACATGGAATATATTTTATCTGTCAGCAGCTTCTAGAATCCATTATAGGCTGTCCAATACTCATGATAAATAAACTGAAAAGTGGATACATGAATCAACTGAAAAGTGGATACATGAATTCAACAGGCTGAGAGGTCCTGACACCTCTTGAAAATCTGGAGTTGTGGGATCCAGAATTGAACCTGATCCTCTAAGATAAAGTTGCTGCTTTACCATGCTGACATCTGACCAACTTTTTGGGTTTGGGAACAGTCAAAAATTTTTTCATTATAAATTAATGACAATTGCTTTATTGCTTTACATCATTTCAGTTTATGAAAGGCTTTATAAGAGGGATCAACTTTTGTTAAGGGAAGAAACCTATATTAGGAAAAACTTAGTTTCGATTATTTGCATGTAGATCTCTGCTGTTTCAGTTATTCAGTCTTTCTTTAACACAGCCCTCATAATTACCAGAAAGTTCATGAACTTATAAGTCTATATGTCTTTATAAGATTCCATGTATATTACTAAATGTTATATGATGATATAACGTTTCAGTAATGTCATGTTTATTGAAATGAAATACAATTATTGTCAGACTGATTTTTAACTAGTAGATATTATATGTTCTTTCTGAATTTATTAAAGTATAAAATCATAAAATCATTTATCAATATTATGTTACAAAGACATCACTGACATGTTTACATGATGTCATCTATTTCTTAGATCAAGATTACTCAATGGGATCTTATGACGACATCCTAAATTTGAACAAAACCATTGTCTTATAATTTGTTAATTATGACATTTGGAATCTATTGTCTTTTATGTCCAATTCTAATGTTGATTTAACTAGAATATTATATCATAATGATGTCATCATTGTGGCAATATGATACTTTAGGGACATCACATAGTGTTAAGCCATTATGACAGTTAACCTATTTTAGGGAAAATAATTCATGATATTTCACAAAAAATAATTTCAATGATAAGAAAGCCTACAACATAAATTATTTATTCTTACATGACAAATAAAAGTTGGTATAGAACAAGAAACTCAACAAAATATTCAAAATTTTGAAAAGTAGATTGCATATCTTCTGCAGCAATTGTAAATATGATGTAGATGGCTTAGTTTATTTTTTCTGTTCCATACATATATTTTTTTATAGATAATATTTTTCATATTAGCTAGTATTTTCCTTATAAAATACAACAAACCGTATTTATGGTCATAAAAATCAATACAAGAATATTGGAATTCATTTTAACATTTCCAAGATGAAAATTTCTTTTTGAATTTAGTTGGAAAATTTGGAACTACAAATTTCACTGCACCTAGGCAATTGCCTAAGTTTGCCTAATTATAGAAGCATTGCTGATTATTGAATATATGAAATTTTTGATAAATATATCAGATCCTTTAAACAGCAGTTATTAATTAGCAGTTAGAAAGATTAAAATTTTTGGACTAAATATATCAGATATTTTTCAGCAGTATTTTTTCTGATATTTAAAAAACATAATATACAACAAATTTCTCATAGATTAAATATGCAATTTATTTCAGATTCAAACAGAATTTGGAGATAATGATAGCACTAAAACTTTTGTGCTCAGTGGAGAAGATCACACTCTTGGGAATTCTTTGAGGTATATGATAATGAAAAAGTAAGTACTGTAATTTTTGCACTTTTTTACCAGTTGCTTTTATAAATGATTTTCACAAAAAAATAGGATGTGAAAATTATTTATAAAATATTAGAAATTTACAGTCATTATTAGAATTAATAGTAGAAATCATACATTTACAAAATATTAGAAAGGCAGTTATTGATATATTTTGGTATTTTAATGGAAACTTCAGATTAGGACTGAAAAAATTGGATAAAATGTCAATTGAACTGTAATGTTTTCAATTTATAAAATATACTATATATCCAAATTTATAATAAAAATGAAGACTAAATTCAATAAAACTATTTAAACTACTGCATTTATTGATTATTAAATAAAGTCTATAAAAGAACACTTTCTGCAGTAAACATTCAAAAGAACAACATTACTACTTTGAAACATTTTTGGTACTCAGTACCAAAAATCAGCTAAACAAACTATAAGTAAAATATCTATAAAAATGAACAAAATTATTTATAAAAATTCTAGAATATTTTAACATTGCTTCTGCTACATTTAAAATTAAATCTTATTTTTAAAATAGATTTAAAAAATATTTTTAAATCTATTTTAAAAATAAATTTGCAACAGTGTAATCTAAAATAATCAAGACAAATGTCTTAATGTTCTGTAAATGTATTATTTTTTGCTAAAATTTATTGTTTATTTTATTTAATGTAACAAATTATAATGTTATAATCTGTTAATTTTAAAATAATCAACAAAAAAAATTAATAAATGTTAATTTATAAATTTGCAATTAATGATTTCAATTTAGAAAAAATATGTACAAATTAAAAAATATTCTATCAAAGAATTATACAAATTTTTAATAAATTTATTTATAAAATACATTATTATTTCAATGAAAGGCAACAATATAATATAGAAGTTGCCATATATTTTAATTCTAAAATAGAAATAATTCATATGATGATGATCTTTACCTGAAGTCTGCTATCTTAAATAAAATAAAAATCCAAAGGCAGCACACGCATTTTACATTAAGAGAATAGATCATTACTTAAAACATGGAAAATACAATACGAATAAATACATAAATTACAAAAATGTTAATATTACTAATATAAGATGATAAAAGTCAAAATTCATAATAGCAAATTAATGGCATAGTAGTTGTATATCAATCTGGAATGCATGACACCATGCACTTCGTACTGTTATCATGGGCATCATTGATGTTATTTAAGTGTTGTTACCTGCTGGAAATTATCAGAGATTCAAGAATTAGCCCTTTTTTGAGCAACTTATACTATCTAATCACTTTTGCCTTTTTCCAGTCAATGTCTAAATTGTATTTATAGCCTCTTCTTGAGAGAACAGTAGCAGTCCAATCAAGATAAATGTCTTATTTATGTTTTGTCAAGTGGTCTTCTAAATTTCTTGAAGTTACTTTTCTTTTTCATTTAGGTCGTGATTGCATAGTGAAAATTAGTTAGACCCCCCTTTTCATTTAACTGCATGGTCATGGGACTTGTTGTTTTGTAATCATTAATATAGAGTTGGATGGTTTGTGGTTATCATCTGATGTTTAGTTTCTTAGTAGTGCTTTTGATTATATTACACTTGATAGTTGCCCCATATGATAGTTTAACAATCCTTGGTATTTCCTTGCATAAGTATGTAACAGATTGGATTGGTCCATTGGGGTATAGCAATAGATATTTCTTTGGATAGATTTCATAAATTTATATTTATAACCATAATTTTTTCCCCAGAATATGATCTTATAGAATTCATTATTTTTTCACAGGATTTTCATTTGTGAAAATCCTGTGAAAAAATAAATGGAAGGCTGCCTTTTTATACTTTAGTGGGTCATACGACCAGGCCATGATGAGGACAGAGCTTAAGCTTTCTATAAATTATAGTTTCATATTGCTGTTACTTGATTTTAATATTAACATTTAGGAAGTGGATAGAAGAACCACTGTATTGTTCTAAGTTTAGCTTCAGGCCGACATTTGTAAAGGTAAAGGCACCCAACAATTCTAGAATCTATTATGGACATTTCAAGTAACATAAATATTGTCAAGATAGTGCAGATCAATTTTAATTGATACTTAGAAGTTGTCAAGGGTGCAAAATTTCATGGGACTTAGCAGAATCTCTGCCATAATACCTGCCATTGGAGTTCCTATGGGGACATCTTTCTTTTGTTTGAAAAATTTCAATTAAATGTGAATTATGATTCATAGCAGAGCGTATCACAGAATTCTCTTAAAGTAGAGGAGCTATTGTTTGGTTCCATAAAGATTTGTAAGAGGAACCTTTATAGAGCTATGCAAGAAATATTAAACACAAGCACTATAAGCAGTAAAATAATTTATTCTAAACAGAAGAAATGTTTATGATCCATTATGGATCCTCTTCAGCTTCTAAAAGAACATATTTTAAATTCAAAAAGTTTATATAATACAAAAATAAACGATTGTAGCACTATTTAGCAGAGAAACAAAAATTAAATGGGAATGTTTTCGATCTGTTCTAGGATTTTCAGCCATTAGACTTTAAAACCACAGATAAACAAACATCTGTCACATGATATGAGCATTAAGCCATTTCTAGGCAGAGGAGGTGCTTCTGGTTCATGCATGTTGACGATACCTTCGGATTTTTCTTGGTATTGAATTTGCCGCGCTTTGGCAAAATAACCTTTGTCACGGTGATTGACATGTTGTATAATTTTGGCATCGTGCCAACAGATGTTGATGTTATGTTCTAAAGCACATATAGATAAAACTGTGGTGGTTGCATCTTCCATCAACCCTCTAAGAAATCCTCGTGTCTACATTATTCCATTCCGTAACATCGACCTCAACAGAAATGAAAACTATATCGGCTTCACTAGTCATATCCCAAAGGTTAAAGGAACATAAAGTCAATATATTAAAATGTGCAGCCACCACAGCTTTATCTATATATGCTTTAGAACATAACATCAACATCTGTTGGCACAATTTCCAAAATTATACAACATATCAATCACTGCAACAAAGGTTACCGTATATATTCGTGTATAAGCTGAGGTTTTTTTCCTCAAAAAAATTTCTGAAGTGGGCGGTCAGCATATACACGGATCATATATATAAATATTTAAAAATAAAAAAAAAAGGAATTTAAAATAACAAATTTTTGTTATTTAATATTAGATATCTATAAAATATTGATTACATTCCATATCACGTGATCATTCAATACTACGTGACAAACTTAATGCAAAAATCACGTGCTATGTCGTTCGATATTTTTACAACTTGCTATCAGTAAAAATGGCGTCATCCGATTTGAAAAAAAAGAAACCATTGGATATTGAAGAAATATGAAATTCACACATATAAACTCGTAATTCTCAATATCTGAATCGATGCAGAAAGTTTCGTTGACTTATATTTTTTTTATATTATTGTCTTTTCAGGGGAGTAACGTGAACGTTCATCTTGTAACTAAAACTGTCATGTGAATATGAATGGTTGCTGTTTATAATATGCTCATTATTGAGATGTCAAAAAATTGCCTAAAAACAGAAAATGGACTTAGAAATCCCGAATAAAACTAAAATCCGTTAGCCTTTATAATATATGCAGTTGAGAAACTATACGACAAATTTCACATAATTATAAATTGTTTAGTTTTATGAAACAATTGTCCATAATTATAACGGTTGGTTTTAAAGTAAATAAAATTTGATTATAGCATAAGAAAAATTTCTGAAAGAAAACAATAACTAATTTACAGGTAGTAGTAAATAATGCTGTTATGATAAATCAACTGACAGTTTTCTTCCGAATGAAACATCAAAGTTTATCAAATTAGCCAGCATTTAAATAATAAAATACGCGTGAAAATTAATCATCGATAAATATTTTGCTTTTATTCGGAAATTACTGTCATCATCACTGATAAAAATACTCTGCTTATCTAGTTATTTTGAAATTCAATGAATAGAAAAAAAGTCGAAATCACGACGTTTACATATATTTATCATTTATAGTTTTTAAATTTGAGATTTTTTCAACTTAAAATAGTAAAGTATACAGTATATCCCACATGAACGTACTGGATTCTTTTTATTGCGTTTATTTTAACGAAGCTTTTCTAATGATGATTCATAATATATTTCCGCTGAATTTATTAGTCAATTATTGTATATTAAATCAGTAGATAATACTGTACAACAGCGATTCTTAACCTTTTAAATGATCGGCACCCTCTTGAATTAAAAAATAATTACTCGCACTCCCTTGAAAAATGTGACCAGAAAGATTACGTCAAAAAAATGACGTCTATGCCAATCATCTCTAATCACGTGGCATTTCCCTCCTCCATCTGGAAAAATAGCTAACATCATCCGCGTTGAAAAAAAAATTCACTCGATATTGTCCAAGTATGAATTGCAGACGACTAAAATCGAAAAGACTCAATTCTAAATCAATTCAGAATGCGTTCATTAATCTGTAAGTATAAGCATTTTTACAAGTTATTGCTTATTTTCGTTAACCATGAATTGTACGGCGTAGAAATGAGCGCCGCAAAACGCCGAAGAAAAGCGCTGATATGTTCATATATTGAGACGTTCAGCGTTCCGCCCTCTTTCCTTCATGACGTGTAAACGCGAACCTGATTTACTGATCATGGTTAAACTACAAACAACGTGATTAACTTAAAAAAGTTTCCAGAACTTGTTTAATTGCCTTTCTACTTGGTTATTGGCGTCACAAGCTCTATCCGCGATCCGTTACACCAGGAAGAAAACAAGTTTAAAATAGCGGATCACTCTGCTATGTCGAAATTGTGAAACACGTAATAATAATTGATCTGATAAGGAAATTATATCGCTTTGCGAAGTTTGGAAAGAATACTTAAGTGATCTTCGATCACAAAAATGTAATTCTACTTGTCTACGAAAAGATAAATAAAACTCTTCTTAAAAGAATTAAAATAATAGAGGAATATTTCAATATTTCCTCCTGCAAATGATCATTTAGTGCATTTAATAGTAAATATTCGATCAAACGCTCCGTTTCGTTTCTTAACAATAATGACATATTGAATCAGTCTCGATGAAAATATTCGAATTGTCCATTATTAACGAAAGATCCTACCAGAAACGGAATCAGTGGCAATTCGTCATAACCTGTTTAATTGTCAGCACCACTTTTATCACGGAAAAAGATAATTGTGATCAACTTTAACGCCAGTTAACTGTGATTAACTGTCCCGTGGAAACGTAGCATAAGAAAACGGTGTAGACAAAAAAGATCTGGGTGCATCCATTATTAAGCCAACCAATGTTAAATGGACAACTCTACAATTTATTCGGTGATGATGAAAACAGAATAATGATGCCTAAACCAATGAAAGAAAGCTATTGAAGCGGTAGTTAAACCATCGCTTCAATAGCTTTCTTTCATTGGTTTAGGAACACAAATACGTGGGAGCCGTGTGCGCGCACCCACGTGTTGGTTTAAGAACACATACGTGGGAGCTGTGTGCGCGCTCCCACGTATTGGTTTAGGAACACAAATACGTAAGCCGTGTGCGCGCGCACCCACGTATTGGTTTAAGAACACATACGTGGGAGCCGTGTGCGCGATCCACGTATTGGTTTAGGAACACAAATACGTGGGAGCCGTATGCGCGCACCCGATCTTCCAATTGGTTATTTAATAATTATTTTATAATGAAATAAATACAGTATTTAGAATTAGGAAAAAAATTTCTTTTAAAATATTTTATTCATAAACGTTATATGCTCGTTTTTTCCAATTTACAAATCAATCAATTTTATTTCATTCAAAAGTAAAATGAATCGTTTATAGTTCGTAATTCATAAATATGTCATCTGGTAATTCATAAATATGCTTTTATTTTTACGTTCTTCATTCATACATCGCATTTATTATTTAATTCATCGATTTCATTTACTGAACAGTATTCATAAGAATTTACACATTTTTAGAAACAAATGAGAAACTGAATGGAAGATTATTTTATAAAATTTTATTTTTGTAATATTAAAGAATGACATTAATTTTATAAAATTTATCGAGTTTAAATAAATAAATTCATTAATTTTAAAATATTTTTGATTCAAATGTGCATTTATAAATTTTGTAATGACATATTCTCTTTAATTTTAAGTAAAAAAAAAAATCATAAAATTTAAACTTTAATTTTTTTTCAAAATCTGATTGTTTATATTATTCATTGTCAGTTATATTATTCATGCCAGCTAAAGCTATATAAATCTGTAACTGTTATAGATATAATGGGATATACGTATTTTAATAATATAACTGTAGTAATAAGGAGCATTAACAGTGAATTATTGCAAGTATCGCTTATCAGCCATCAGAGTAACAAAAATGAGAAATGGAAGTATTATCTGTGTTCAACGCACCGGATATTTTCTCGCATTTGTTAAGAACATCTTTAAGCTTAGAACAAAGAAAGCGTAAACTTTTGTCAAGTTTAAAACCTCTCTAGTTGTTCAATCACCTGTTATTCTCTTATCGTCAGAGTTTCGTGATTGATATGTGACGTACGTGAGTGTGATGGCTTGCAACTGTTTGATTCTCACATTCAAAGGCGGGGGAAATGTTCCGGAACCAACTAAGCGACATCTGCTGATTGTGACGTCATTGAACTGATTAAACAATATAAATTGTAAAATAACTCGAATGGTAAATTGGATATAGAAACTAATACCCTCTTTGGGACCGGAAGTGAGATTCTTAAAAGAGGGATCAATCTTACTTGTTATATAATGATTTAAGAAAAAAATAAAAGTAAACAATTATTATTTTTACCTAATCGGTAAAAAAGCAAATTTTATCCGTATTTTAATCATTTGTTCGGAATTATATCAGATTTAGCCAAATATATATCCAGTCTATGCATTATCCACAGTTATCTTCATTAATTAGCACTTATCTTAATATCTAAATTAAATCAAGTTGTCTAATTTATCTGGAATATCAATTATGAGTTTCAGTTTAGCATGCTATCTCATTCTTAAAGCTATATTATCATATAATCTATCATCATCAAATTTTGACTACCGAAAATCATGAGATAATTATAGATTACGAATATTAAATATCTTTAAAACAAATAAATAATTAAAAAAATCGAATGAAATAGATAATATAAAGAATTTATCTTGTTCGAACTCTTATTATTTCTTATCTTTAAATCTGTTAGCTTTTAATTATCTAAAAAAATAAATTTATTTAAATTTCATTTTCAATTATCTAAAATTTAAATAACGATATTAAACGGATAGTTATTGGTCTTTAATTAATGATTTTCCGCCAATATATATTTTTATGGTCTAGACTGCAGCGCTTCTCAAACTTTTCTACTTGGCGACTCCTTTTACTCGAGAAAATATTTTCGCGATCCTCGGTGTATAGAGGTATATAAACTAAGAATACGAATTAAAACATTTGCTAAAATTTTTGCAACCCCCAAATTTTGTTACGCGACCCCATATTGAGTCACGACCAACACTTTGAGAAGCACTGATCTAGAGAATTATATATTACTACTTGATATATTTGCATTGATATAGTAATTTTCATCTTCTAAAAACTTGCAACTTTCGTACTTTTCAATCATTTTATCTAATTATCTTATAATTTTAATCCTTTTTTCTCTTTGATAATAAGAGATCTACATTAAATCTACCATCGTTAATATTAAAACATTATCTATAATATTATCTAAATACGTTTAGATTATTCTCGAGATAATTCCGACTCAGAAAATAAATTTAATTTTATTCTCCAGGGAAATTAGATAAAGTGGAGGAATAAGGACTGTTTTCCAGTTGTTTGCAAAATTTTATCTCTGAAAATAATTAGATAAAAATTATCATAAGATAAAATATATATAATATATATCCGAAAATAACTATCTGATATAAAAAATAAAGGATGAGAGAAGGGAGTAAACTATGTCATTCTGTGATGTTCCCAGGATTAAGTATAGAAATATAGTAAATGAAGCACTTCCAACATGTCTGAACAATCTAATAATACTTAGAAGGCCTCTTATTACTTTAGTAGAAGTAGTTATACTTTATTTGGATCGTTTGTTTTCGAGGCGTAATTTTGTCGGAAGTTTCATTAGTAATAAAGTAACTCTTGAACAATCTTAAGTTTCCAAATCATTTACTTTTGTTTACTGATTATCAGAATCAATTTTAAAAGAACTTTGGAGAAAATTTAATCATTTAAATAGAAAATCATATGCTGGTGCATGATTAATATATTTCACCTTGTAAAATAAATTTTAACAATTAATAATATAAGTGAATATGTTAATAATTAATCAAATTTTGTAGAAAGCTATTATTATTCCGATATATAATACAAATAAATTATATAATTTAAAGTATTTCCAAGGAAAATTTATTTATAGATGATAATTGAACTTTTATTGATGAGATTTTGATTTCTCATTCATGTTCTATCAATAGTTCCATCAAGAAACAATTGAATTAAACAGTTAGCTTACTGGATCATAAATTAATTTTCTCATAAAGTTTAAAGTAAATATGTTAATTTTATTGAGTTATTTCGACGAAAATTTTAAATTTTCTCGTTTTAGAATGAAATTTACCTCCAGTTAAAAAATACTCTTTAATAAATCAATTTTATTCATTCGTGAGTTTTTTAATTTATTATGAGTGAAAAAGTAACTGAATTTATCTGAATGAAATAGCGTATGTGTGTAATGAAATCGATTTTATTGTTATGAATGGATTATAATCGATTCCGGACAATGCATGCGAATGAAATGTAATTGATTCTAATGAGTAAGAAGGGAGTGAATAAAAGAAACTGGGCCATAAAAAACACGTCTTCGTTCTTTTGCAGATGGAAATTAAACTTCTAACATTACCCTTCTGTACTCGAGACTTATTTTAATATTTAAGACAACAAAAGAAGAGGATAAATAATACAAACGTCTATAAAACTTCTTATTAGATCCAGCCATTACAGGAATCTCGTTTTTCACGGTATTTCGACGGTGATCTGCTCGTGAACGAGACATAAAAAGTGTTCGTCACAGTATCAGACAATAAAAAAGAGGGGACATTGTCATTGAATACGGTCGATGATCGTATAATGAAAATTCACTTTATTGGGTGATGTCCAGTGCAACTCAGACTATAAACAGCTCCCCCTTACGTCCAGTATCTGTACTAAGTTGTGACTCAACTGTTCCTTTCTCTCTTCCAGCAATTTTAAGCTTTGATGTTACTTTTATGTGGCCAAGTGTCACATTTTGTACTCTCCGACAACTTAACCGTTCAATTCCGTTACTTCCTTTTATTGAAGTCTCTTATTTCAGCCTGATGTGTTTTCTTATCTCTGTATCTTGTTGGCGTGTTCGAGTTAAGTAAAATACTAACAAATGCTGCATTGACTAAATCTGTTCAAATCGTAAATTTTAAGTCTGTTGAGAAGAACGTAATTTTCTCTTCAAGAGTGATAAATCGAAACTGTTCATATATCAAGAAAGAATCTAAAACAACGATCATCAATAAATTATTTTTATTAATTTAAAAAACTGTGTAAATTAATAAGCAATTTTCCATAATATTTTCTTTATTTATTAATAAAATAAGAAAAAATGACAATTTATGAATGAAATTAAATCGAGTAATCGATGCATTTTTATTGCATTCACAAATCACATCAATTATAACGTATAAATGAGTATAATCGAATAAAAATTGCGCCTGATTTCGGTCTGAATGAATCGATTTCTAGCAATGCACTAGAATGGATGTAATCGATTACGGTTGAGAATAGAATAAATTTATAGATCTCAGAAACTATAAATTTCAAATTAAATTGATTTTTCTCGATAATACAGAAAGGCTACTTAATTTTTATATAATTAATCTAATCTGTAAAGGATAAAATTAATTGCCTATAGTAGGCCTATACATTAAAAAAAATTAATTCGAATAGTATGTAAATAACCATATTTACCAAAATATATTTCAAAGAAGCGTGTAGAGCTAAGTAAAATTGTTAACAATAAAATAAAAACTTTCGTACAAGATACAACTTCTTTAACTATAATCTTTGTAAAGCGCAATAGAAACTCATTAGTTCCGTATAATTTATAATATTTAGTGGATATTTTTATAAAAATGCAAAAAAGGTCATTTCAGCAAAGCAGAAAGTTGGCCGCAAACTCGGTTAGAATTTTTAAGTGCGACAATAAAACGAGATTGTGAAAGGCAATAAAGTTGCATTCTAACGTAATGGCGAAGCGGAGACGGTGCTGGGAAAATACGAGTTATAAATCTTTCTGCATTTTGTTTCCTCACTAATGGGTCACCTCAGTTACTCACTGCGCTCTTTTCTGAATAGAGTCTAGAAATAATTGAAGAACTTACCCATCTGTCTTTAACAGTTATTTTTTTTTTTTCTTTAAGTGCAAAATTATACATGCAAAAATTATTTTTGCAATTGTTTTTTGTTTAATTAGCGCACAAGAAATAATTTTTATCGCTTAAACTTTAATTAATATCCAATTTTTGCACTAATTGCGTAATGGTGTAATTTATGTGCTATCGATTTTGTTTACATTTTTAGAAAATTATAATAAATTTTTACTTTATTCTAAATAAATGTTTATAATTTTTGTCTTTTTATATTTATTTACTATAGCTTATAAATCAATCATTAAATTTATTAATAAATAAACTTTGTATATTGATGATAACTGAAATTATTAAAAATCGTTTTTATTCAAGCATAGCGTAATAATTATAAACTAATTTTACTATTTAATAGTTAGAAAAAAATTTGAGGATAATTTTTCAAATTATGTTTTCGCATTATAAAACGTAATATTAAAATTTTATAAATAGTAAATAAAAATAAAAGGTTAAGCTTTTTCGTGATTTATCATATCGCACACGTATTTCTAAAGTGACACAAGTCAAAAACTTGCATTTTTGTGTTGGCACCATTTTATAACTTGGGAAGCAATCCTCCATCATCTTTTGAAACCATTTTCCTAAAAAATGGTTTCAAAAGATTACAAATTTTGAAAAAACTAATATAATGGTTTTTAGTTAAGCTGATTTCTTTTCCAATTTTCTCAAAAACGTTCGTTTTTGACTTGTGTCACTTTAGAAATACGTGTGCGATATAAAAAATCAAATTTAATAATTTACACTGTAGACATTTTAAAAATTTACTATTATTAGAATAGATAATTTTTATTTTTAATGGAATATTTTTTAATAAATTTTATAAAAACTTTTTAAATTTATTCCTGAAACTATAATAAATTTCCCCCTTTTTCATTTAGACCTATTTTTAAAAATATGCATGAAGTTAAAAATAATAAAAAATAATATCTTACGAAAAATCGAAACTTCACTACAATTTGTTATGTGGTGCCATCTTTTGGAATTATTTTAAACAATTTTTAAGCTGACGACCTTTTATTTTAGGTAAAAAGTTACAAAAATTTCCGTTAGTTATGCATGTATAATGAATAAAGTACCTCGTAAAAAGTGTACTCAAGTTTTAAACAATTTTTATTCCATCAGTTTTTCCTAATCTAAATTTTCGAATAATTCACATTCTTCGGGAAGGATGCATAAGCCGTTCTTTGCTCTGACATAGCCTTTATCACAAAAGCAACCTCTAATACACTGTAAAGTACAGGGTCTCAAACGATCCTGATAGTTTTCGCAAGTATCAGGACAAGCTGTCCCACATTCCTTAAATACTTCATGACGTGATTGGCATTTTGGTTCTGAAATGATTAAAAGAAATTCAGTGTAAAATTAAATCACAAAAATAAAAATGATTGCTGACTTACGACTCTCGGAGGCAACTACTATAATAAGTGCAAAGAAAAAGAAACAGGCTTTCATCTTGACAATAAACTAAAGAATGAACTTGTTAGTTGTCTAGGTGCTTATATATCTTTGAAAAATATATACGAAAATTGCAGATGTTTTTTTCTCTGTTTTTCTTTAAATTTTCAGCCATATCTAATTGTAATGATAAGATTAATAACTTCTTGAATACAGCTACAACTAATTTATCAGTCACATATGGAAAATATTATTTTTTTAATGGAAAATTTCTTTTAAAAAATATTGGAAAATCATGATTTGCATATACACTATTGTATATTTCTTTGAAATAATATGATAAAGTATGAATTTATAAATTTTATTTAAATCAGTTTTAAAATGAAAATATAATGGATTCATTAAAATTATCAATTGGAAATACAATACAGTATTGGAAGTATTCCTGCACTGTGGATCGATCAATGATTAATCTTAAAATTTTGATTTTATTTATTATTCATATGATTCATTATTGCAAGGAAACTATAAAATGCTTTTTTGAAATCATTTAAAAAGTTTGAATCATCGAATTTTTAAGCAGATAGTTAAGAGTAATAAATCCGATTTGTATTAGATTGAAACACCTATTACAGCAATTCTGATAGCCTTTGGATCATCTCGGGACCTTCAGTGAAGCCTTTAGTCAGTTTCGTGAATGAAAAAAGTTTTAATTTAAAAATTTTAAATACATTTCAAAAAGATTAATAAAATTATTTTATTCACAAAGGAACCCAAATAAAAATGAATTCTCTGTAACAATATTTTTGTAGTAATTTGATTAAAGCATTAAAATCGCTTTTATTAATGTCGCTGATAATTTGAAATTGAATTTCTTTATGTAGAAAACTGAAAATGGCCGAACAGAAAACGTCATAAATCTATTCAATAGTCAACTTATTAATATTGCATAACAAGATGCGCTGAATTTCCGCTAAAAGTACTCATCTAATACAATAATCGAATTTTATTTCAAAACTAGTATACAGTGGCAAATATTTCGCTCAAAATTTTTTCAGGAAAGTAAAGATTAACATTGAAGTAATTACAAAAACGTCTTCTTTGTCTATTTCGCTTTTTATTAAGACGTCAATGGAATAAACTCAGATAATAAAGCATTGTATATTTTCAAAAAATGATTAAAAATGCATATAAAAATTTGATAAATTTATATATGGTCTTTTAAAAATTACAATGATAGCACAAAAATTATATAAATTTATTGTAATAGTTCTTTAATTATAAAATTATTGGCAAAAGTTCTGTTATAAAAATTTCTATGATTGTCTACAAAAAATTAGCTAAGAAGATTTTTAACTCGTTTTCATAAAGTTATCCATGAGAAAAATCTGTTCCAATATAAAAAAACACCAAATTTATTTAAAGTCTGAACTTGATATTTATTATTGATGATGATAAAAGCTAAGATAAGAAATTGTCTTCTCTTTAATAGTAATAAGAAATTAACTTCACTGGGAGTTTATTCAATTGTTGAGATGGAAGCATCTGCTGCTTCCAATCTTCCCAATCAATCTTGCCCCATTTAAGCATTCTCTTTTTCCAATTAAGATTTCCGACACGTATGACGATAGCTCCAACTTATATAAGTTTAGCTTAAAGTTTCCTGCTTTATATCATCAACTTTTCTGTAATAGCTTTAAGAAAAAGTTTCTCCTAGAAAATAACAATCTGAAAATTGTTGTAATATATTTGGAAAAACGCTGCTGGACGATTAATGGAAATTTTAAATGCAAATTTTTTACTTTTTAATTTTACTGCTAAGGTGGAAATGCTGCTCATCATAGGATTTACTTGTACTTATAGTTTATCATCATTACAAAGAAAATAGATTAAATCATAAATTCTCTAAAGGCGTTTTCATTATGGGTATCTGTGAACTTTAAACTATCAAAATTATCCAACATGGATAATATGCTAGTAAATATTAAAAAAATGATATTTAAGTATTTTATTAAATATTTTGCAAATCGTAATTTATTAATGATTATATTTCATTATCCATGGGACATTTTCTAGTGAGAAACAATTTATGTTATGATGTATTTATTTTTGCTTTTCTAGTATATAGACTTAATAATTATTTGTAAATGCCATATTTTTATGTTATATTTATTTAAACTGGATCTTTTTATCGTACATTTATCATGATATTATAGCATTTTCTATTGTCAAAATAAATAAATATACATTTTTATCTCTAAAAACTCATGCAACGGATAACTGATATGTAATAAATTGTATCTTAGTAAACAAAAACTGTACTATGTAAAGTAAAAAAATTTCATCATATATAAATTTTCAACTTAATTCTATTATTTTATAAATCATTGATACTTCATGTAAATATCTTGGAAATTTTAATAGAACTATTTTGTTTTGCTAATATTTAATATTAATTTTAGAAATTTATTATAAATTTAATTCGAAATTGCTCAATTAAACCAATATAAGATACTTCTTTTTAACAGTTTCTAATCAAACTTATATTCAATAATTTCAAAATAAATTAAATCAAGAGCCTATTTAAATTTTCATAAATATTATTTATTTATTAGAAATCATTAATTATTATTATTAATTAGAAATCATTTTCATAGATATCACACTCTTCTGGTAGAATGCACATGCCGTTTTTAGCTCTGACGTAGCCTTTTTTGCAGAAACAGTCCGGGACACATATTCTGATGCAGGGTCTAAAAGGATCTTGATAGTTTTCGCAGTCATCGGGACAGGCTGTACCACACTCATCATATTCTTCTAATTCGCCACATTCTTCTTCCGAATTTGAATCTACAAATATAGTAATAAAATATTTTAAAGGCAGTTTTACAAAATGCGAAATTTTGCTTATTGAACTATTAGCGTTGGTATAAACGCATTCAAAAGAACAAATCGGTCGGATTGCTAGCTGAGAAAATGTTAAATATACCTGGAGGATCCGGATTGAATCTCCAAGTCCCACTTGCAGAATTTTATCTAGAGGGGGATTCACCTGATGGCTGACCCTATCAGGAGTTTTGGACGGTCCGTGGTAGGCATTGGAATGCTCCGTCATTTAATAACTTCAGGGTGGAACATTTTCTAGCGGCGTTAAGTTACACAGAAAAAATGTTAAACTGTATACGTGGAAAATATGGGATTTATTCTGATTATATATTTCCAGATATTTTAGAAGTCCATTGCCATCCTCATTCAGCCAATTCATCACGATTGACTTGGCAGCTTCAAGTTCTGAAATGGCCACTGCAAAATATATTTTTTGTATACGTTCAGTGGCATAAATCAACTAACCAATCTGGAGGTGGTAAAACACTGATTTACCACTTTCATATTTTTTTCGGAATGGGGCTGGATCCAATCCGTTGAACCTTATCTTTCACCTGATGGCCAGTATCATCAAGGATATAGTTAGTCCGTTGTGAGCCCTGGAATACTTATTACCGCTTGGAAAAGGGCGGTAAATATTACTATGTATTATTTTCTTGTATGTAAATCTTTTCTTTTATCATGTATTCGGATGAAATGTATGATATGTTTATGTTGAACTACAAATCAGTGTATGCGTTGACGCATTGTTTGATTTATTTTAAAATAATAAATAATAATAATAAATAAAATAACCAAAAAAAAGTAACTAACAAATCCAAAGAAACGATATTAAAGCAGGAACTTACCACAAGAATAAAAAATGACTAAAATAGTAAAAAGCAAGAATGCGACTTTCATCTTGACAGCAATTTTAAATCTATTATTTTGATAATGAAAGATTTTTATATTTAAGGTTATTTCTCAAGTGAGAATGCACAACCTGTTTATCATATTTTCGATAACTTAACTAGCGATAAGATATCTCTCAAGGATTTATAGCCGGAATAACCTTCTTTTTTTAATGAATTAGTTTTAAATATTATATAAAAACAAATTTCGCAAACATATACAGTACAATATGTAAAAACAAATAATTATAACTTTTAAATGGATAATAAAATTCTCTTCTATTATTTTCGGTGATATTTTCAAAATATCATAGTTTTGAATAAATAGTAGCTTAGAGTTTAAATGAACACAATTAGGTTATGAAGTGAATGCGATCCTTCGTTCGTTATAGAGTCTACGGGGTTGAGTAGGAGATACTTGGATATTCCCTAATGTTTCAATAAATACATAAATTTATTATTTTTATGACCAAGTGTATTATGTGTTTCTTCAATTTTTAAGTATTGAAATAGTATTAAAAATTGATATATATATATACAGTATTGTTTCCATCAAATAAATATGTTCTCACCTCTCTCCTCCAGTCAATTATATCCATAATAATTTAATGCAATCTGTTGAATGATGTATTTTTTGTTTGTTGTTTTATTCCACTCTTCAACCACATATTTTTAAGCAGCAACATATTCCAATGTCCATCACAGATCGGCTGGATGGATGCTATACTTCTACTCTGGAGGATCCGAATTCAATTCTCACACTTCTAAAAATTTTTTCAGGAGACATCTAGGTTCGGATCGTTGAACTTCATCCTATACTTGACAGCTGTAGGCGGGCCGTCCTTAATACTAATCAGGAGGAGAGGGAAGTTAAACTTCATAGAAAAACTTGCCCATCATGGCTGTCCAACCCAGAATAGTATCGATCGTCAGATGGAAAATAGGATTTAACGACCCAGATTCGGATCCATCCTGAAAAAATTTGAAGGTGTCGGACCCCGATTCTCCAGATAATAAGCGAATGTTTTATCACGAAGCCATCCATCGATTTAATTGATAAGGAGAATTCAGTAGATTTTTTTTATACACTAATCGCCATTTGGAAAAATTTATATGAGGAATTTATCCGGGTCTAATTAGTCGATCCAAGTCCTTTAAAGTCTGATTGACCTTTACATGGGGGTGAAAGGACCTATGGAAGGATCTGAAACAATCCAACCATTTAATAATCTGCGAATAATTTATGACGTTAAAAAAAGTTTTAAATCCGTTTTATATACAAGTTGTCCTCCTAATGATTAGGATAAAATTCAACCATGAATTTCTTATATTAAAATAATGAAAACGTTCTTATAAACATAAATATCTCGCATTTAAAAGAAATAAGCACATTTTTATAGAAGT
The DNA here is from genome assembly GCA_000484575.1 of Olivierus martensii. Taxonomy (NCBI): domain Eukaryota; kingdom Metazoa; phylum Arthropoda; class Arachnida; order Scorpiones; family Buthidae; genus Olivierus; species Olivierus martensii. The sequence goes on along the minus strand of AYEL01073067.1, from coordinate 7,265 downwards.
GCTTTTCAAAGACCGTAAAGGAAACGTTTAATTAATAAAGCAAATTTAAAAACAAAATTGACTTTGTTATCTAATGTGGGAAAATGTAAGAAAATATTAAATTTCAATGTCAATTTTGTTTTTAAATTTGCTTTATTAATTAAACATATTTTTCCTTTACTATCTTTGAAAAGCGCTACTATAAAAATGTGCTTATTTCTCTTAAATGTGGGGTGTTTCGAGCTATGTTTATAAGAACTTTTTCATTATTTTAATGTAAGAAATTCATGGTTGAATTTTGTCCGAATCATTAGCAGACACCAGTATTAAAATTTAAATTAGAAAATATTTCTGAGTTTATCGATCCAAACTCAAGTTTTTTATGATTGAAAAATAAAATTTAATGTAATATATTTTGAAAACAAATTTATGAACATCCGCGATAAAGCAGTTGCTTATCACTTTTATAGGATTCAAGTTCAATTCTGAGTTCCATTTCCACTTTATCAAGAGGTGTTCGGGCTTGACCGGTTCAACCTTATTCTTCAACCATCGGTGTTGACCATCCTGTAATGGTATCTAAATATGGCCACCACCAGATATAGCATATCCCAAGTGTTATATGGCAGCCTAACCAATGATGAGCTTCTGAACTGAGGATTCGTATTCTATTCTCGTGTCTCATACTTCCAGAGTCCCAATCCAGTTCGTTGAACCTACTACGAGACTACGCCCACTAGCAACTCTTTTGTTGCTAGTGGGCGCAGTCTCATAGGAGTCATTTGTTCTCATTCCTGCAATTAAATAGTTGACCGACTGATAATTGCATGTGGGCGCGAGGCCTTATAGTTATAGTTCGATCTCAGCAAAAATTGAAATATGGGTCAGGTGGCACTGGTGAATATCCTTATGAGAATTCTGGAGATCTTGCCAAATACAAGTGTGTTACTTGTGAATTGGAAATTCCAACAGATGATGACTTTATTAAGTGCTTGTTGTGTAAAGGTTATGAGCATCTAACATGTTATGGAATCTCTTGTATAAATTTTCGGAAATTATCTAAGCGTAATAAATCATTACTGGTTTGTTCTTTACGCAAAGGAAATCGGGCTAGTACCGAGACGTCGAAAATAAAGAGAATGAGGCCAACAGGTGATGACTTTCATTTAATGGTTTCAGATGATTTTTGTCAATCTGAAAAGAATTCTGATGCCAGTAGTGAAGTAAGTAAGAAAAGTATGGATTTTATTCAAAGTGTTATTGAAGAGTCCCTGTGGAAATTTGTAAATCAGTTCAATACCCGGATGAATGCAGTTGAAACTTCTCTTAATAATATCTATGAATTTTTATCATGTTCGATTACTCAAATTGATACTCGTGTAGTTGCGAATCTCGATTATTTACGTGAGGTTGCGAGGAATGTCGATGATTTGAAGGATAAAATAGGTGAGTTGAAAATTACGATAGATAAGAATAGCTGCATGGAGAGGCAGGGACCTTGTTTAAATGTGAGCGATGGAAATTAGGTAACCGAACGAATTATTCTATTAATAAATTAAGTACTTTTTTAGTAAGAGTGATGAAACTAAAGATATAGCTTCTTCAGATCAGATTAAAACTGTAACTATTAAGCCTACGTATGAAAAAGTAGATGACGAGACTGCGAAATATCCTTTGTTGAAGGAAGCTATGGATGTAAGTCAGGTTAATTTGTTAACAGATAATAACATTGGATGTGAACCACCTGAAACTTTGATTCAGGTCTATGATAACGATGAAGTAGATAATGTGGGTTTCATGGAGAAAAAGGTGTCTGTTCCAATAGTAAGTGAATCCTGTATAAATGTTGAGCAAACCCATTCGGTTTCAATACAACGACTTAATGATAATTTAAATGTTCCTCCGACATTGTTACCTGGAAGAGTCCGTGAACCAATGAAGAAAGTGTTTATATCGAGATTACATCCTGATACTACAATTATGGATTTGTCCAGACTTATTAATTATTATTTTGGTATTAACGTTGAAATTTCGAAAGTTAAATCTAGATGTTTAACGTATTCATCTTTTGTAGTTCTTGTTGAGGAAAAATTTCTAGATAATTTTATTTCCAATTCGGTCTGGCCACAGGAATTATTGGTTAAGAAATTTGTTGTGAAACGCGATAATTCTTTCCCACGAAATAATAAAGTGTTTTATAATTCTGATAGACATGCGAACATATAGCAATTAAAGAAACCTTTTGTAAATGATCAGTATTTTGTATGTTTTTATCAAAATGTTCTTTCATTAAGGAATAAATTATGTTTTTTTGAGGCATTATTGTATATGAAATTTCATTTTATATTTTTGACTGAAACATGGTTGACTCAAAATGATAATCCTGATATTGAAAATTATTGTCATAGTTTAGGATATTTTCCATTTATGGTAAATCGTGAACTCCATAAAGGAGGTAGACTTTTGATAATGTTGAAATCGTCGACTTTTTCTATTTTTTTCTTTTTATACAGATTTATATTTGATTGTGTTTTCCACTAATCTCCAATTGGGATTTTGTCTAGTATACTTTCCTCCTGCTGTTGTTAACGGTAATGACTTAGAACCAATTCTGAAGTTACAAAAAGATGTAAGTCGTTATATAAAAAGATATCCAAAATATATTCTTTGTATCATTGGAGACTTTAATCTAAATCATATTACGTGGATAAATGGTAGGCCAGTCTTTTCTGATATGTCTTTATTCGAGTATACATTTTTATATGATATATATTATTACTTTGATTTAATTCAAGTTGTTAAAAAACCGACAAGAAAAATGAACTTTCTGGATTTAATATTTTGTCGTAATCGTTTGCATCAAGATGATGTAAAGTATCCTATGGAAATTGATAATTATAAATTGTCATTATTAGAGACATCTTTTATGTTTCCCTCTGATCATAATCCTATAATGTTTACTTTTCGCACTGATAAAGTTATGAATGATAAAAATGATGTTGATGATAGAGAATTACACTTAAGATATAATTGGAAGAAAGCTAATTGGCTTGGAATTTCTGCAGAATTGTGTTTACAAGATTGGTCACAAATATATGCTAATAATAATGATTTTCAGTCAGTATTTGATTTTGTATATTCTAAATTTTATGAATCATTGATAGAGAATGTTCATGTTTTTCACATTAAATCTAACTTTAGTTCGCCTTGGATTACAAAGAGTATTAGAAAAATTAAATCTATCCGCTTAAGGAATTATAAGAGGTGGAGAACGAATGGAAACATAGACAATTATATTGTTTTTAAACATTATGACAAACTGCATATTCAAGGTTTAAAACTGGCAAAGTGTCTGTATGTTGAAAATTTATCACGATCGCAACTTTCTTCAAATAAGTTTTTCTGGAAAACTTTACCTGCGTTTACGAGACGTAAAATAAGAACTACCCGTGGTAAAATATCAAGAGATATTCAGCTAGACATAGTAAAGGATATAACACAAAAATTTAAAAGTAGTAATTCTGTGAACAAAGTAAATGACTCTTATTTTTCTTGTTATAATAATAGACTTCAGACTATTTTTGAAAGAAATGATTTCCTGACTGCTCTTTGTCATATGAAAGATACTAATGCTGGTCCTGACATACTTCCAGTTATGTTTTATAAGAAGTTACCATTGGAAATTATTGATTTATTGGTCTTTTTGTGCAATATCTGCATCTCCTACAATTTTGTTCTTCGTCAATGGCTAATATCATTTTTGATTCCATTATTAAAACCTGATAAAAATCCCTCTCTTTTCATCTTACAGACCAGTTGCTATTTCTTCTGTTTTCTTAAAGATATATGAAAGAATGATACTTCGTGTAATATCGTTTGATCTGCGGTGTAAATTATCTAAAAATCAACATTATGCAATGCCTAATAGATCATGTAATACTAATCTGGTACAAACTAAAAACATAATACTCGAGAATCGGGAAAATTTACGAGATACATATGTAGTATATCTTGATTTGAGTTCTGCCTTTGATAGTATAAATCATAATATTCTATTTGATAGACTTATGAATCTTTATCAAATGGATCAAATTTTTGTGAATTGAATTTATTCATATTTATCCAAGAGAACTGCAGTGGTTAAGTTCAGGGATCGGTTATTTCCAAATATTTTGTTACATAGAGGAGTCCTTCAGGGATCACCACTCAGTGCATTTATTTTTATAGTCTATATCGATCCTTTGCTGTATTTAACTGAGTCAAAGATAATTGCGTATGCTGACGACCTTAAGATTCTTAATCATGTTCATTCTGTGCTACAATCTGATTTAAATAAGGTTTATTTGTGGATAAGAAATAATGATATGAATATTAACTGTATTAAATCTCATTTTTTATATTTTTCAACACGAAAAAATATCCCGAGAAATATCCAGATTAATGGCATGAATCTAACATGATTGGAAACGACTTCAGATCTTGGGGTTATGTTTGACGATCAATTGTCGTTTTAATTCCACATTGATTTGCTAATCAAAAAACTCAAGTGCTGTTTGGGAATAGTCTCGCATTACGGCCGGATGGCCAAGTGGCACGCCAACGCGTTGGCGTGCCACGCTGGAGGATCCGGGTTCGCGTCCCGGGTCTGGTCTCCGATTTTTTTCGGGGTACTGGGCCCGGCCAGGTGATCCCCGTCCTTCACTATCCAGCCCCTCCACGGGTGGGTGCAGCCTGTGGTTGGAACGGAACGGAACGGGCCCCGCCACCTTAGTAATCTCCCTGATTGGAAAAGGAGTGCCAAATATGCAAAAAAAAAAAAAAAGTCTTTCGCAATTTATATTTTCTAAGGTCTAGGTATGTAAGAAAGATTATTGATTATGGTATCTTTTTTTGGAGCTCTGCTACATCTTCACATTTGAAGAGACTAAATAATATTTATAAAAGAATTCATCATGTGTTGATTTCAGAATCCAGTGAAATATCTGATAATTTGAATAGTAGAATTCTTTATTTTGATTTAAAATATCTTCATCATTATAGTCATAATAATTTTGATGATATTAATTTTTTTCTAAAAGTACCACTAAGAAATACTCGATTTCGTGATTTTTTTGATATGTCCAAAAAAAAAAATTAGATGTATTGGTGCGCTATTTTCCAGATCGCGGATAGTATAGGATTGCGAATCAATCATTCGCAATCCTATACTAATTCCGGAAGAAGTATTATTTTTGAGTAAAACTAAATATAATAAATTAATTAAGACATCTTTACAGATTTGCAACTATTTATTTTCGCCATGAAATATTTTAGTCTGTCTTATTTTTACCTGGCGTCATCAGGTGATTTGATTTTGTGTACATTTGTATTATTTTGTAATGTTATTACACTATTTATTTTCGCCATGAAATATTTTAGTCTGTCTTATTTTTACCTGGCGTCATCAGTAGGTGATTTGATTTTGTGTACATTTGTATTATTTTGTAATGTTATTTCTGTAATTATTGCGATATTATAATGATATTTCTATATTATTTGTGATATTTTTGTAATGTTCTTTTTGTAGTTATTGTAATATTTTGTAATATTGTTTTTGTATATTGTAAAGTTATTTTTTAACAATCAGTGTTTGCACCTAAGCAATATTTGATTGTATATTTATTTGAATATTAAAATATTGGATAGCTTTATTTTTCTTATTTATGAAATTTATTTTTCAATTAAATTTACTGATTTCTCTAATTTATGGAAGTTTTTTTTCAGGAAAGTTTCTCAAATATTAAATGTTTTTTCTAATTTTCGAAATTTTTTCATAATAGTTGAAAAGTTATTCCAATTTTTTGAAATGTTGTTATCCATTGTGCAATTTTTGTTATAATTATCGCAATATTTGCGTTAAGTTTTTCAAGGCACTGTAACAGATTTGAGATATGTTCTATTTCAGGAAATTTCTAATAATCAGTAACTATTACTTTACTACTTTACTAGTTTTACTTTATATACTGTATTGTGTACGATAGAATTTGAACATTCTTGTTAACAGTGATAGTTTAAATAAATGGAATCAAAATAATAAAGTTCTCATATAATACGTCAAAATAATTGTAATCCATAGATTACAATTATTATGACATATACAACAGCTTTATTAATTATTATGTCGTATTATAAAACAATTTTATTGTTTCGATTATTTGACGTATTTTGACCTACGATTCACTCATAGATTATATAAAACAAGATGTCTCAATTCATGTTTATCCATTAAATTTTGTTGAAAACGATATTCTGAAAAGAACCAACGTAATTATATTAACGACAACTGTCCAAAATAAATTATTTCGAAATAGGGCGCTTGGAAGTTTATCTTCCTTCTCATAAGCCATCCTGACATGAAATTTAAATAATTCTCACGTTTTATAATATAGAATAAGACAAATAATCGATTTGAATTAAAGATTCCTTACAAATTTATAATTAAAATGAAGCTTAATGATAAACAAAATATGTTTAGTCTCCGATTTATTCAAGGGAAAAAGCGTTTCGGATATACATAAAACAAATTATTAAATAGATTTCGAATATTGTATATTGTATTGCTAATTCTACTTTTTATTGTTATTTCTCTTTTTATCCAAATTATTCAAAACAATAAAATAACTCGAATTATACTATATTTAAATATATTTTGAATATTAAATTTATAATAAAATTCATATAATTTTCATCTTCAACAATTTATCATATCAAAAATAATATTAAGTTAAATAAATTTCAATTTCATTCTAAAATTAATTTAATTTTTAAATGATATAATATGATAATCTGGCATCAACGTTGATAATATAGTAAAACCTGTCAAGTTGGACACCTCTCTATGTTGAACGACTTTTTCTGGAACCGGACAAAAGCCTATATTTTACTATATGCCCAAACCTCTATATCCTGGACACCTCTCTATCTTGTACAGTATCTTGAACAACTGTTTCTAATAAGATGGACACTTTCTGATTATTGGTTGAAATAAAATCTTAAATTTTATTTAGGTTTAGAAGATTAACCAAAGCGATTTGTGAAAGAAAAACTTATAACATTGATTAGTCATGCCTTGAGATGGTTGTTGATGACTTACAAATCCATAGTTTATTTATTACTCGAAATACAGACACTAAGCATTGAGAAAAATCAAACCAGAACTAGCCAAATTATAGCCAGAATATTTTATTGCAATAAAATAAAAAATATTTGTGCTATAATTGATTAGTTTTGATTTGATTTATATTTTA
>AYEL01073066.1:0-26965 GCA_000484575.1 Olivierus martensii | reverse complement strand
AAGGGCGCCAAGCTATATATTTGCCATGGCCGCTAAAATCCTAGTTACGCCTCTGGCCACAGCCAATAAAAGCAAGAATTATATGATAGATAGATAAATTATTAAAAGCATATTTATCGTAATTACAAAAAGGGTTTTTTTTTCCTTCAACAAATATAAAGGGGGAAAATAATTGTAATTCGTTCTTCTCATTTATTATTTTTGTCCTTAAAATGCATTAGAAATAAAATTTTGAAATTAATTATTTTATTGGTGACAGTAATAAAAAAAGAGAAATTAAACCATTCACTGTTAATTTTAATTTCCCTCATCTACAAATAATGGTAACATTCTTATTCCTATTATTACAGTATCAAGTATGTCATATTTTAAGCATTACAACTACAGCTATTACTGCCTTACCAGTTTCCCAAGACACAAGCAGGAAAAATTTTTTACATAGTATATGCCTTTTATAAACAGATAAGACATAACAGTGAATAATCATTTAATTCAATTACAATTAAAATATTGCAAAATCTAATACATTATTTTACTTTTAAATATAAGTAAACAAAGCACATAAAGCAGTATAGGAAAAACTTGAATTCAGAAACAAGTTTTTCCTATACTGCTGTAAGTGCTTTGATTTTCTTATATTAAAAAGTTTGAATAAGATACTTAACAGTGATTGAAAGCAAACCAACCAATCCTCACGGACCCGATATCTTACCACGCACCCCTTAGGGGTCCCCTGGGTAAGATGCTCTGTTATAGCAAACTTGATTTGCGAAGTGATCTATATACATTATATATTTTTGTAATTTATTTATTTAGAGCAGCGTTCTCAACCTGTGGTACGCGTACCACTGGTGGTATGCGAGACTTGACTAGTGTTAAGTGTATAATATTGATTTCCTATTTTTATACAAGTAAAGTGACCAGATTTTCTAAACTTCAACCCAAGACGCTCTAAATATTGGTGGCGTAGGGGTAAGGGTGTGGGGTTGGACAAGATTAAAAAAAATTTTTTTTGAAAAACTAAGAAATAAGTAAATTATTAAAAATTGCAAAAAGAAAGCAGGTAGAATAAAGAAACAAACGATATAGTTCGATTTTTATGTGCAATTTTTTTGTGCAGTATATAAAAAACATTCCATCAAATGCATATAACGAATAAAAATTAATTAAAAAATGTAATTAAAAAAATAACGCACAAAAACCGACCGCATAAAAACAGGTTTGACTGTATATACTCTATATATAATAAAAGTTGGAAGGAAAATTCTTCAGAAGCTAATTTTTTCAATTAAATCTAGATAATCTTTTTTAAATGCTATAATATGAACTATTTAATTACAAGTAAAAAACGAGATTTTCCGAGAGATTTTATTCAAAATAGGGACAAATCCGGGACTGTCCCGTCTAATCCGAGACTTTGGTCACTTTAATACAAGGCATATTTTTGTTGGTGGTATTAAAATTATTGAATTTTGATTTTGGTAGTTACGCATTTATGAAAATGTTGGGTAGTGCTGACTTAGATTAACTTTCATCAAATTGATAAAATCGATATATTACGTAAAAAATATGATTTAAAAATAATTATTGATTTGGGAAATTTTATCATCTCTAAATTTCATGAAAAAGTTTGAATATACAAGAAATAATTAAAGAATGTGATCCCAAAACTCGTTCAGTCCACTTTGATCATTTTTTTATTTGTGCAAATACGTACTCCTATCGAAGTCATCTATCTTATTAAAAGCCGGTTTGTATCCAAAACCATCCAATCGATGTGTACAGGACACATGCATCCTCCTTTGCTTTTGAAAATTTGCTCAGTCCAGAGAGCAGTAACGATGAAAACTCTCTCATCCTTTGCGCATGAGCAGAGCATTTTCCTAATCCTGCCAAAAAAACAAACTGCCATTACTGTTGGCAATAAATTTGTTGTGGGAATTTTTGTCGTGTTTATTAAAGGTAAAATTCTTATATTGATTATTAATTTTCATGTTATAAGCTCTTGAAATGAAATCATAACATTAAAAATTTGTTTCTGGGGACTTTCTTATCTATTGTTAAAAGGAAAGTTATTTTTCAGAATTTTAGTAGTTCCTAATTTGGAACGATTAAGTACATATTCTGGGCCCTTTCCCATGAGTATAATGTACTCATAGGGAAGGCCCCAGAAATTCCTCATGAAGTAATAAAGGTAATGTTTGAACTTCCCCATGAATGCATTGCACTCATGTGGAAGATCAAACATTACTTTTTACTATAGTTGATTCTCGTTATTCGAGGGTAGTTACGTTCTGTAAATTCTTCGCGAATAATGAACCATTGCGTAATATAGAGTTAGCGTGATTATATTTAATCATTGTGTATTTAAAAACTAATGATGACTGATTTCAAGATTTTACTCAGAAGTGCATGTATATAAATTAGAAATAGATATCTGGTAGTAGATGCTCATTCACATAAGAAATACTTTTTCAGTTCATATTTTGCTTCTACTGAAAATTAACAAAAACGGATTGAACACGTTTTGCGATCACATTCTTCAATTATATCCGTTTCTAAATAACATTATGCAAACAGAAACATCAAATATATAAAAACAAGCCAAGGAAGATTATTAAAAATTTAGAATATTTGTTACATGTGGCTATTTTTGTCGAAGTTATTGTTTTATTTTCTTAAATCTTCAATGAAGTACCACATTTAAATTGTAAAAATTTCTTAATTTCTTAGTAATAAATAATTACTTTATTTTTTCATATTAGTTTTTTCTTCATTGAATATATTTCAATTTTTAGATGAATACAATTTTTCTGAGACAGACATTCCAATAGTGATATGTTAATACGTCATTAAATACACTCATTATTTTTAAACTGATTGGATTAATTGATGATTTATTTTTAATCCGAAATTTTAAAGAAAATTTAGTAAAATAATAAACATAAATATATAAAATTTAATGTAAATCGAGAGTTTCGATCTACAGCAGCGTTCATAATGAAAGGATCCATAATATTTCCTTTAATTTGGCCCAATTGGGTAGCAGAAAACTTTTATTAGCAGAAAGAACATTTACATTCCGGAATTGTTCAAAATCGGTTGATCGATTGTCTATAGAGACATTCCTAAAAAAAGAGAATCGTCCTCTTCTGTACCTTTTAATTTTAACTCAATTGATCCAAGAGTTTCAGTTGATTATAATTGAGCTAGGATATGCCTATTTTCTAAATTTGATCAAAAGCGATTACAAAATACGATATGCACAGATATTTATGTAAAACAGAACCAGGAAAATTTGATCAAAAGCGATTACAAAATACGATATGCACAGATATTTATGTAAAACAGAACCCTCCTTTCTCCTTTATTGACTCGATTGTGCTGAAATGTTCAGGTCCTCAAATAATCTAACGAATACCTACATTCAAAATTTTATCGATATCGGTTGAACGATGAGAAATGAAGAGATGTCTAAGGAGATCAACATTTTTTTTGTCGATTTGTACAAAATTTAAACTGCTCTAGTTTTTTTACTAATTTGATATGAATATCCATATTTGACAATCTGTGTCCAATTTAAATACTTTTTCTGGATTATGGTTGACAGATTCATAATATATAACATAGATCAAAGTGAGAGTGAACTGAATAAGAATCACCCTAAATGATACCTGTAATAACAATCAGGGACTATAAATATCTGGTATCAAACTAAATTTGAATTAGAGTCATAAGCATGCCTTTTGATAAAATGAAACAAACAGAATTGTTTCTGATGTACCGGGTGGTCATTCAATAATGTAAGGTGTTCAGAACTCTCTAGCAAGTCATTTATTGGACGAAATGTAAGAAAATTTGGTGGACGTACACAGTGGAACATGCGATTTCGATTTCGAAAGAAAACAGATATAGTACCAAAACGCCAACAGGGGGATTGTGGCGCTGTAGAATTTGTAATCGCCAAATGAGACAATACACATCAAGTTTCTGAAGAATACATGCCAAAATACAGTAAACTCTTTCCTAGCGCGGATTTGCAGAACGCGATATCTTAATTGTTTTCATTTAATTTGTCCAACGCGAGAATTTCATTCATATGCGGTACGCTGATGAGGGCGTAGGTATCTGCAACAATACCCAGGCGCGCATCTAGCAACCCTGCTTCACACTGCCCGCTAGCTGAGTGATCCAGGCCGAGTTGCTATCATTTCACTCATTGTTAGCAGAGCTATCATCACGTATTTATCATTGTTTATCCCTCTTCTACTTTTGCATTTATATTTGTTTTAATTTCAAAAATTCAATATGATATCTAAGAGGAAGAATGAAGATGATAAAGCAGCAAAAAAGCACAAACCAACTCACATCAAAAAATGAACTTTGTCAAAACAAACGCAATGAATGAGTGAAAATACTAAGAGTATTCTGCTTAGTAGTCGGAAATGCAAGTTAAATCTTGTCTACATTATAAAATACGTACTGCGCAATACACTAAGGACATTCAAGTAGGCCTCGCTTTCATTATTTCGCGGATGACTTGTAACACGTTCGCGGAACATCAGTGTTCCGGGGAACAGCGGATAAGAATCACTGCTATAATACAATAAGCTTTAACAATCGTCATTATCTGAAACATTTTTGTAATAACTAGCATCAGTTTAATCTTCTTAAACAATCTAAACTCTTTCTTAGATTCGCTCTTATCTATATCAAAATATCTCTCTCTCATCACCAAAGAGAAATCATCAAATTTATCGGAAATTGTTTAATATCATCGGTCACTCTTCCATCACATCTCATAAACAAAAATCCGTCATTACCTTTCAATTCTCTCCAAACACTTTAAAATATATTAAAGCAAATAATAACTAATCAGAAAAATCTAAAGCAAATTTTCACAGCATATTTACAATAGTTGAAAGTTTTATATAAATGCATACATACCGAAAATCTTTCGAATTAAGCGATTTCAACAGATCATCATCGTAAAAATGACAAACACTCAATCATAACAATACCAAAAATAAATAGAAACTCCCAACACTTATAGTTTAGGCAAACAAAGAATCAACCAATCATATCAATACTTACAGGATAGTATCCCAAATGTGATAGATTATTAACTACGATCGTCATCAAGAGAAAACTGGTGTAAAAATTTAATAATGGCATCACAAACCAGTTAGGATATATAAATAAAACTCGGTCGAATTCAGATGTTGTTGCTCATCTTTATTGAAGGAAGAACATTTCATAGTCTTCACGTTTTTTGATAATCGTATCAGATAGAAAATTTTTCATATAAATTATGTTTTCATCAAATATAATTTATCGCTCTTCAACTAACCTACGGTTTCCTTTACTATTCCAAATTCGTGTTACTATTAATTTGAATAATCGTAAAAACTTGAGTGACAAAGAATAAGCACATCTGTAAAACAGAAAATATAGATAAGTATCATATGAAAATATACACCATGGATATATAAATATATTTGCATTAATATTATAAATTAATCATTTAAAGATACAACCATTCTGTGCATTTTTTGCCACGCATTTTATTCCAATACAAATATAGATTCATAGAGAACGAATATATATTTTATCCATGTATAATTACTTAGCTTTTTTCCTTTATCAGATTCAATTATAAAAATAAATAAGTCCATGAATGAAATAAAACAATTTATTTGTACGCAAATGGTCAATTATGAAAAATATTTATTATAGCATGTCAAATAACCAGAAAATGTTGATATCACTTTTTCTTTCTGCATTTTACATCGGTGTTCATTTATGAATAATTTTTTTCTATTGAATTTTATACAGCTTTTAACCTGATTGGCTACTAAGTGTCAGGGCTATATAAGTGCTCACTATATTTTGTCTACGGAAATAGAGAGATCAACCATCAGGAGAAGGCTGAGATTCAAAACATCTGGTCCGGATTCCCTGTTACAAACGCCTCCAGCTACAAGAAATCCTGTCTGGATATCCATTTTGAAGTTTAGATTTTCGTAAATTAAAATTATAAATTAAATAATTTATAATTAATTTACGAAATTATTCTTATAATTAATTTAAAATTAATTAGAGTGGATCCAGGGAAAATGGTTATCGGGGCGAGATGCGTATTTTTCTCTAGTTCGTTAATATTTCAACAGGTGGCGACAGAAAGTAGTTTATAATAACCTTCTGTAAGCACACCAATAATATAAAAGTTGGCCACTACCAGACGAACAATTAGTCGCATTGAAAAGCAAAAAATTCCTGGTGTGTTGAAATTTTCATCCAAAAATTGCACAGTCGGTTTTTAAAGTAACATTAATGATCGCAATGATATTAGAATAGTGGAATTTGGTATATTTAACATGTAGTAGATACTTTAAAGAATACTTTGCTTTTGACATCATTCCAATTTAGCCATATTAAGTCGCGTGATTAAAAGTAGAATCTTACCCTGATCAACGGGAAAGATGACAACATTTGCATCGGGGTTAGATGCCGAATCTAAATTTTTGTATTAATGATTTATTTTCCTAGAATCAATGACAGAAACATACGTTAGAACCTCTAGCAGAGGTCTTTGGTCCGAAGAGTCTTTGAAACTTGCAATTGAGCATAAAAAATCGGGAGGTATGAATTGCTTCAGAGCTTCGCAGATATATGAAATTCCTTACAGCACATTGAAAAGGCGATTACAGAAGAACGATGATGAAAAACATAGCATGGGCCCATACAGTAATTAATTCATTATATGTTTAATACTAATTATATATCCTTAGTGAAGTAGGGATCAAAGGTTAACGAGATATAAAGCCGTTTGGGTGGCATAGGTAGCAGAGCATGGGAAACAAGACGCTTCGCGCCGCACATTCCAGCGAAGCGAGACACGGCGTCAAACTGCACGCACCGTTTATAAGCAACGAACAGCAGTGACGTCAGTGAATCTTTTAGCCTCCAATCTCATTAACTTTTGACCTTTGGCCCTTAATTCACTAGAAATAGAGAGCAACGCGCTATAGTCTCGCGTCGCGTCCAATCGCGTTTCTCTATTATAGATTTTATAGAAGTTTTTGTTTTTGCATAAATTATCGAAGAAATATTAAAAATTCGTTATTTTCGAAACAAATATAATAAAAAAAATTAACAAATAGAATAACAATAACAAATTTAATAAAAAAGTTCAACAATACTCTTTGTTAGAAATAAATATTTTTGTTTGCGTTGCTGATACGAAGGCGCGAGGGGAACCCGGCAAAAACTACGATCGAAATATTATATTACGTTTATACACGGTACAGTCAGAAAATAAAAAATTCTTTTCTAATTTCTGATTGCATCATGTATAAACAAGCCTCCTGTTTCAAAACGTTTTTAGGGAAAATTTTCAATTTATACGCGAGAATATACCATACTTAAATATCTGATTTTATTTAATTCTACTAATATTATAGAATTTATGGTGTTAAATATACATGGTATATGAATGAGAGATTTATTGGATGAATAAAGAGTTCATTTTTGCTATTTATTAAAGTCAATATCATCCAAAAACTCAGTGGCCATCTTATTCGGAATATTCGGGGTAAGATGACTAATTGTAACTTTTTAAAAAAATTATAAAAAATTACCCGATTCTATAACAAAGATTTTGATGGAGTTATATATGGAACGCTTGTAAGTTTAAGTACAAAAAATATGAAAGGAAAATATTCAAAGTTAATATAAGTTTAAGGGTCAAAAAGCTTAAGTATGCAGACTTCCCCCGATCCACTATATAAAAATAATTCTATTTATTGATGTAAAACAATAAATTTTCACGAATGTCTATTGGAAGAGTAACTTCCTTTCAGTTGGAGGTTCCAGATTTCATATTTCAAGTGATTATATGGTAGTGCATGGATCCTCTTGATGCATCCTCCTGATGGTGCATCCTCTTGATACAAAAGTATTGATATAGATGACAACGTTATATCATTTTTATATTTGAATAAATAAATTTTCAATTCTGTATTCTATATTTTGATCCTAAGTGTGAAAATTGAGAAATAAACCTGACCATTGCTGTTACCTCATTATCCAATATCAATATACTCTTGTTTCATTGCAATGAACTTCTTTCTCTTCAACCATAGTTAATGCTATTGATTTTTAACTATTGTTAGAATAATTGCAGCAACGAAGAGTGTAACCATAAATCATACAATGCCATAAGTCTTAATGGAAATTAATATATCTGTGTAGCCTTAATACGGTATATCTGTATTAAGCTATAAAATAAGTATATTATTATTACGCCGCCATATCCTCATGGAATATATCTGGCGGTGGCCACTTGTAGAGCCCATCACAGGCTGGCCAACACCCGTGATGGGGTCAACCGGATGGTTGAAGGATGGGGTTCAAGGGGCCGGGCCCGGACCCCCACTGAAAAACTGGAGGTGTGGGACCCGGATTTGAACCCGGATCCTCCAGGGTTGTAAGCCAAAGCTTTACCACGCGGCCATCCGGCCGACTCTAACACCTGAGCCAAATTACCATATGCTCTTTTCAAATTCTCATATCCCAAGTGTGATTTGGCAGTATATTAAAATTAATCTAATTTTTAAATTCCTCTAAAAATTAAAAATTCATCGTCAGAATTAGAGCTTTACATACTTACATTTAGAACAGTATATTTCGTGATGGGAAAGAAATCCACAAAGTTTAGCGATAGTTTCCATTCTTTGCATTGTTTCATTAGATTACAGGCCTGAAAACGTAATTATCAGTGTTTAAATTAAGAGAGAACTGCGGAAACTTTTAAATATTTATTAAAACAATGTTTGATACTTTACCAGAATTATATTTTCCATTGACTTCTGAGATAAAGAAATTTCATATATTTTGGAATAGATAATCTGTTGCTATAAAACACAAGACTTACATTAAAAATTATATAAAATGTATATAGCAAATTAAAATTTGTTATGTGTATTAATGGTATCAAAAAAGACTATTAATTTGAAGTTTAGATCATTTTCGTAAATTAATTATAAATTACTTGAATTTATAAATTATAAGAATAATCATATTTATTGATGTAACACAATAAGACCTGATTATTTCCTACATATATGGTTGTCAACAATAAAACAATTATTTTAATTTTAATTATTAATAATTATATTATTATTATATACACCCACAATTATATAACATATTGATTGCTGTTGGTTCATTCACTTTGGTTCTTCAAAGTGGTAGCCGAAAATTTGGGAAAGACAAACTCAAAAATGTTTTCTGTTTTTTTTTTAAATAACTTTCATTAAAGTCAGTGAACATTTTGAGCATTATCTCTTTATCGCACTTCTGATAGGATCATCTGAGAGTTGCTGCTGCAACAGGCGAGTGCTATCCTTGCTGAAAATTTGAACAAATCTGATAATTTAATATCTTTTTTATTTGTTATTTTAACTTCTTTCCTACTGACGGTGGCTTTCCATGGAGGACGGCCCACCTTCAGAATGCAAGGAGGTTGGTGCCGACAGGCACTATATCTGTATCTGTTTTACAGTCGTGAAAATTCGTTCATAGTCTACGTACATTAAGAGATTCTCAATGGGAAGATATCTTTATCAAGATATCCTGAACTTGTCTGATGTTGTGCTCATGTACATGATGTCTCTGCATGGAGTGTTGGACTTGGTCATCCCGTCTTGATTGTGGGAAGTGTTAAAGTGAATTCCGTTCCTTTCTTTGGACTCATTTAATCTTTCTATAAAACTTTGTGAAGTGTCGAGTGAACTCGGAATGATTCGAATTGGGCGAACCAGATAATGTCCTGAGTGAAGAAATTCCTATTGTGTCGGTAGTGCCTGGGAGAAATCAATCTTCGTCGTTGGATGGATGCTCTGTAGTTCGGACCTACAGGTGATACGAGTCCTCTAAAAGGGTCCCAAATCCAATGTGGTGTACCGAGTTAAAGGGATTCATGACTGAGGGAGAGAAGCATAAACGATGCCAATCCGAAAGGTGATTGACCTCGGGCTGTAGGGGATTTTCTATTCAGATCAGGACTCCCTTTTAGAGATAATGCCAAACGTCGTGGAATTTCCCTAGCGATATTGCAATGAAAAGATGTCAATTCCTGCCTAGATATAGTGTCGTTAGTTTTCGTCTCCATGGTGGCCTATGGCAGTCATGTAGCTGCACGTGTACTACATTGGGATAACACATAAGATGAACCTGTAGGCTTTTAATTGGCAAAGTATACGAATGTCATCCAACGTCTGCCGAATGACTGCAGCTGAAGCATGTTTTACTTCCAACTCTGTAGGATTCGGATTCAATTCCCGGGTACATATCTCCAATATTTGCAGGAGGTACTACGCCCTCATCGTTAGTTCCCATCCTCCACTACACAGTTGACTCCATAATGGATGTGAACTGTCCATGCTGAAAATTATAAGAAACAGGTTGAAACACCCAAACCAATGGAGTGAGTCGGCCGGATTGGCCGCGTGGAAACGCTTCGGATTTCCACTCTGAGGACTCGGATTCGACTCGGATCCCACCCCTTGAAAATATTTATCATCAATATTTATCCGGGCCCGGCCCATGGATCCCGGACGTCCACAATCCGGCTGACCCCTTCGCAGGGGTGACCGCCTGTAGAAGGGCTTATTTCACCCCGCTACATAGTATTCTTCAAGATAGAATGTGGTGTCATCTGTTGACAAAAAAACCAATGGAGTGAATGGTCATGTGGTTACAGCAAGATTATTTCCAATCTTTTCATAGCTCACAGACCTGTGTATTTTTAAGCACAATCTCTTAACCCCAAAATGGATAGGAACTGACCATACTGAAAATGTAATGCTATATCGCATAATATTTATCGAATTGAAAATGCTATTAAACTACGCGGGAAAAGATGCCATCCACTGGCAGCCGATATTCATAGTAATCTCTTTTTTCCCTCTTGTTTTACGTCATTCCAGGTGTAGATTACTATAGTGCGGATATTCCAGTGGCTGCTAATGTTACTCATTCTTAAGTGTTGTAAAAGATGAGTTCAATGAACCTGGTGCAAATCTTCCTGAAAAAGTATGGAGTTGTGAGTCTTGAGAATTAAACATTGTTCGGATTTAATTGTCAGATCACACATCTTCAATAGGTCAATTAAAACCTTCCAATGCAAGAAAATGCAAGCTAGAATATAATATCTGAGCGACGAAAGATCCACTCATTTACACAAACTGGGAAGAGCACTTTTATCTTTTCCCTGACATCCACAAATTTGGACTATCAACAATCCCAATTTCATGAAGATGTCGCCTAAGGTGACAGTACTTTGTGAGTACCCTTTTGACAATCCTTATTTGATTTATTTGATTTTTGTGTAATGTAGCAACTCTTGTTCTCCGTAATGAAGGATATAAAAAGAGATTCTTAGTTCAAGAATGGTCCAGCAATGGAAGAGCTTCTGAAATCCCAAGCATTCCCTTATAATCATCTCAAATGCTTTACATCTAATTCCCAGTGCTGACTCATATCCAATAAAGAGAAGAGAAGCCCCTTCCTTGATCTCGAATGGACTCATATAACATATCTCATAACATATATTTCTAATCAATAACATATATTTCTAACAATATTAATCAGATATCGCTGCAATTGACTTAATATTTCGAATATTTCGATATTTCGAATGAATATACTATAGATAGAGATATCTGTCAGAGAGAGAGAATAAAGGAACAAAACATGGTTTTTCGGTTACTCTATTACAGCTACAAGATACTATATATTACTATATACTCGGATTTCAATATTTCAAATGTTTTAATATACAGGTATCCCTCACTAAACGCGATCTTACTTTACGTGTTTTCGCTTTAACGCGATTTTAAGAAATAAATTCATATTTTAAATAAAAAAGAATTTTTGTTTAAAAGTTGTCTCATGTAGATGAACTGCTCGAGTACCACTGATTAGAGTTGAACTAACGAAGAGTTTCTGGAAATAGAAAGCAACATGAATGATGAAAGTCTGGAGCCCTTTGTGGCTGAGACCATCAAACAACTTTCAACAAAACAAGTGATTGAATTTTTAAGAATATTGACAGTCCGTCAGAATAATTGAAGAAAATGATGTAATGAGACTAGAAACGCCAAAATTGCGAGATAAATTCAGAATTCCTTGGCTGGCTACAAAGAACTTTATATAGAGAGGAAGAATGCTGCCTTTTCAGAAGATTCTCTACTGTTTCATTAAAAATGTTGAAGATCATCATCATATCATCCCAGAGACTTCAAGAGAGTAAGAGAGAGATGATCCAGAGAAACCGGACCTAGTCCATTCAACATTCAATTGATATTAGTATTTAGTTACTTATGACTTGTATTAATTAAATTCATTCATCCAACCATTTATTCATTAAAATTTGTGTTTAATTTATAAGATTAAATAATTCATTCATTAAAATTTGTGTTTAATTTATAAGATTAAATAATTCATTCATTAAAATTTGATCTTTTGTTCATCTTTTTCATTTTTTTATCCTTCTGAAGGGACACCTATCCCTATCTCACCTATGATAAATTCAACGCATTTTACGCGATTTAGTATTCGCGATTATTTGATAGAACCAATTAATCGCGTAAAGCGAGAGAAACCTGTATTTTACAGAATTTTTTCATGTACGTGATTATTTACTAAATTCATTCCCGTATCAGTTTCGATAAACTTTTCTTTATTATTGATTCAATTTCTTCATCTATTTTGATTTTTAAATGCAATCTTTCCAATTTGTCTTATTATGTATTTATTATTATTTATGAATAATTATCTATGTTAAAAATTATTTACAAAAAATATTATTTTTATATAAGCTGTATCTCGAGGAAAATATTCAAAGAAATATTGAATGTTTTCAACGAAATTATATCGATAATGAATTAAATATATTTATGGAATATTAAAAATATATTTCAACTTACATATTTAGAAACTTTAACCAGGTAATATAAATATATCATTATAAGTAGAATTATAAACAGCAATATCACTTCTATCGAATATTTTAGTTTCAAATGGATTTCTTCATTTAATAGCAGATATCTTCCAAAGCAAAACTCAATAGAAATTACTCCAATTGCCAAAGTAAGAGTTAAGTCGTTCTGGATAACATTGCACACTTTCAAGCTGACTTTGGCATTCTGAACACATTCCCATATAATTCTTAATGGTAATTTATTTGCCAATTTTATTATTAATGAGAAGTGCATCTTTT
This sequence comes from Olivierus martensii, assembly GCA_000484575.1. Lineage (NCBI taxonomy): Eukaryota > Metazoa > Arthropoda > Arachnida > Scorpiones > Buthidae > Olivierus > Olivierus martensii. The sequence continues at coordinate 13,680 of AYEL01073066.1, read as the reverse complement.
GCATTTCGCAGAGAAACAGCAGAAAATTAATATGAGCCAGTTCACAAACCAAAACATATGTAAACATGAATACAGTCGAAGCCAAACAAATTACTTTTGTAATTATCCATTTATAATTCGCAATCATCATAAAAATATAAGAAATTGTAAAGGCGATATCCAAGCTGACCAAAGTAACAGTTATGGTCCATAAGAAAACAATTTCTGTTCTGTATTTTAATAATTTTCTGAAGAAACAGTTTTCGAAATATTGGTTCGTTTATTATTTTCGACCACAATATCCAATTATTTCTCAACATTTTCCTGTATTTTCGAGTATCCCAAATTATTAAATATTTAATTGTCAATATATTTGTTATAAAACACGCGAGTCTGATAAATTTTGCTTGTTTTCCATATATTATGCAATTATCACACATATTTAATGCTAAATTTTCATCGTTAGTTATGAGAAGAAGCATATATTTTATAGTTTGTGAGAAAAAAAATATTTTCATAATCAAAATGAATAAACTGAAATATATATTTTTCGTTTTACTTTCAATATCTACACCACTTATTTTCATCATTGTGAACATGGGAGCAAAGACAAATTTCGGAAGTAATAAATTTCTTCCTTCCATTCTGGAATTATGATAAGTGAGTTTAAATTTAAAATTTTCTTTAAAAGTGGAAAAATTTAGCAACAGATGCAAAGAACATCCATCCTGTTCTACTAAAAAATATGCTTTACTAATAATTGACTCATACTGATAAAAATTCCAAAAATTTAATCAGGACGATGATTTAATACAAATTCCTGCAGTGCAATTTTTTAATTATGTGTGGTATGATGTTATTTATTGATTTCTTTTTTTACTGTGCTATCGTTGTTTCAGAAATTGATTTTGTTTGACACGTGCACTAATTTAAAAATATCCTAAGTAAATCTCAAGGTAAGTGCGTTAATAAAATTAATTCGCTACAGTATTAAAATATTTTTAGAAATGAAAACATTTTTACTTTATCTTAACAGTTTGGAGTTTATTTTAGAATATTTAGTTTATCTATTAAGGTGGGCCTTAATGTATGATATAAAACTAAAAATTCGTATTCATTAAATTTATATTATCAAATTATTGTTTGTGTTAGGTTAGATCAGGGGTTCTTAACTCCTTTGTCTCTTATGTGAAGGCGAAGGACCCCTTCTCAAAATAAAATTACAAAGGAAACCAGTTATATTAAAATACAGTTAACAAAATAAAATACATGGTACAGAAATATATGCTCTTCTTTCTCAGCATATTGAATAATAATAAATAAATTTAATATATAGGAAACTTCAAGTTACATTTTATTTATTAAAGACATGTTAGTGTGACTGTTTTGATGAAAGATAAACTCATACTATTGTAATTTATTGCACACATTTATAAGAGAACAAAATGCTAGACTTAATTAGCGATCGTGAAAATAAAGATAATGAGTTGATATTTTCTCATCCAAGCTCACGAACCCCTGAAAGCTTTCCACACACCCCTTAGGAGTGCGTGGACTCATGTATAAAAATCCTTGGGTTAGATGCTCTGTTATAGTAAAATTGATTTGAGACGTGATCCATATACATTATTTATTTTTGTAATTAATTGCTAATGACTTACAGGAGCGGTTCTCAACCTGTGGTACGTGTACCATTGGCGGTATGAGAGGTACGTGTATAATATTGATTACCTATTTGTATACAACTAATGTCCAGAGTTTCCAAACTTCAGCCCGAGATGCTCTAAATATTGGGGACGTAGGTGTTAAAAATATACTAAAGCAAATGATAACTAATCAGAAAATCTAAAGGAAACATTTTAGCTTATTTTCAATAGTTGAAAGTTTTATATAAATGCGTACACAACGAAAAATCTTTTCCATCAAACGATTTGAACAGAACATCCATCATAGAAATGCCAATCACTCCATCATAACAATACAAAAATAAATACCAACTCCCAGTATATATACTTTAGGATACAAAACACTCAGCCAGTCACATCAATACTTAGAGAATAGTACTCCAAATGTGACAGATTGTTAACTACTATCATCTTCCAGACAAGAACATCCATCATAGAAATGCCAATCACTCCATCATAACAATACAAAAATAAATACCAATTCCCAATATATATACTTTAGGATACAAAACACTCAGCCAATCACATCAATACTTAGAGGATAGTACTCCAAATGTGACAGATTGTTAACTACTATCATCTTCCAGAGAAAGTGGTGTAAATATTTGAATATATAAATAAATATCGGGCTCGATTTAGATGTTGTTGCTCATCCTTATTTAAGGAAGAGCACTTCATATTCTTCTTCATGTTCTGATATCGTATCAGATAGAAAGTACTTCTTATAAATTATCTTTTCTTCAAACATAATTAATCGCACTTCAACTAATCTACTGTTTCCTTTGCTACTCCAAATTCGTATTACTATTAATTTGAATAATCGTAAAAACTTGAGTGACAAAGAATAACCACATCTGTAAAACAGAAAATATAGATAAGTATCACATGAACCATGGATATATAAATATATTTGCATTAATATTATAAATTAATCATATAAAGAAACAATCATTCCGTGCATTTTTCTGCCACGCGTTTTATTACAATACAAATATAGATTCATAGCATATTTTAGAAGAAGGAATATATATTTTATTCGGATATAATTATTTAGCTTTTTTTTTTTGCTTTATCACTTTCAAATATAAGAACCATCAAGTTGTCCATGACTGAAGTAAAACAGTTTATTTGTATGTAAATGCGCAATTCTGAAAAATATTATAACATGTAAAAGAAACATATAATGTTGATATAACTTGTTCTTTATACATTTTATGTCGGTGTTAATCTATGAATAATTTCTTTCTATTGAATTTTAAACAACTTTTTTCCGATTGGCCACTAAGGGTCAGGAATATTTAAGTGTTCACTATGTCGTGTCTACGGTAAAAGAGTGATCAGCCATCAGATGGCTGGGATTTAAAATACCTGATCCAGAAGGTCTTTAAAAAAGCCCACAAACATTGAAATCTAGTCTGGATATCCATTCTGAATTTTAGTTCAATTTCGTTAATTAATTATAAATTACTTTGATCTATAAATTAAAAGAATAATTAATTCAACTTATTAGTCTAAACCACAAATTGTTAACGGATGACTATGGGAAGAGTAATTTCCTTCAAGTTGGAGGTTCCTAATTTCATATTTTAAGTGATTATATGGTGCATGGACCCTCATCGTGATAAACTATTGATATAAATGATAATATTAGAACATTTTTGTACATAAATAAATAAATTTTCATTTCAGTATCCTATATTTTAACCCTAATTGTGAAAATTGAGAAATAACCTCTCCATGCATATTATCTGATTATTCAATATTAAAAAAATGTTGTTGATTACTTTTCTGTTACATTGCAACGAACTTTTTTCTCTGCAACTATAATTAGTGCTATTGACTTTCAACTATTGTTAGTATAATTGCAGGAACCAATACTGTAGTCATAAATTATATAATGCCATTAGTCTTAGGGAAATTAATATACCTGTATTAAGATAAGAAATAAATATTTTGTTTTTCTTTTAAAAATATCTAACATCTCAGACAAATTATGATATGCTTTTTCTATCTTCTCATATGCCAAGTGTAATTTGGCGGTATACTAAAATTAATCTAATTTTTAAATTCCTCTAAAAATTAAAAAATCATCATCGTAATCAGAGCATACATACTTACATTTAGAACATTTATATTTCGTGATAGAAAAGAAATCCACAAAGTTTAGCGAGAGTTTCCATTCTTTGCAGTGTTTAAATCAGATTTCAGGCCTGAAAACATAATTATCAGTTTTTAAATTTAGGGGAGAACTGCGCACACTTTTAAATATTTATGAAAACAAATGTTTGATACTTTACCAGAATTATATCTTCCATCGACTTCTGAGATAAAGAAATTTCATATATTTTGGAATAGATAACGTGTTGCTATAAAATACATGACTTACATTAAATATTATATAAAATGTATATTGCAAATTAAAATTTGTTATGTATATTAATTATAACAGAAAAGACCAAATACATAAAAGATCTAATTCCTTCCTATATATATATATGGTTGTCAATAATAAGACAATTATTTTAATTTTAATTATTAATAATAATATTATTATTATATAGAGGCATAATTATATATACGTTTATTTGTAATGATTCATTCACTGGTTCTTCAAAGTGTGTAGCCTAAAATTTGGAAAAGACAAACTCTTTGAAAAGTTTTTTGATTTTTCAAAAGCAACTTTTCATTATAGTCACTGAACATTTTGAGCATTATCTCGTCATCGCAGTTCTGGCAAATTCATCTGAGAGTTGCTTCTACCACGGGCATGTTCTCTCCTTGGTGGAAAGTTGAACAAATCTCACAAATTAATAACCTTTTTTAATTGTTATTTATGCTTCTTTCATCCAGGAGGGACCACCTTCAGGCGATATGGAGTATTGTGCTGGCATGCATTATATCTGTATCTGTTTTAGGCCGGCCGCGAACTAGTCGATGGGATCGACTGCGATCTGACGTCAGATACGATTTCTTTAGTCACGTGACCATTTCATAAGACGTCGCTGGGTGCGATCTTCGAGAAGGTTGTCAAACGACGTCACTCATGACGTTGCTTTCACAGCCAATTAACATTTTTCGATCATTTGTTTACCTATCGAATATCGATCTGACGTCAGATACGATTTCTTTAGTCACGTGACCATTTCATAAGACGTCGCTGGGTCCGATCTTCGAGAAGGTTGTCAAACGAGGTCACTCATGACGTTGCTTTCACAGCCAATTAACATTTTTCGATCATTTGTTTACCTATCGAATATTGCCGACGTATAGAGAAGACATGCCATGCTGGTGGCTTCTGTTGCACTGCATATTCATTTTATCTTTATATATTGTATATATATTATTAGTGAGCTGTTTGAAAAAGAATAAAATTATGGTATAAACAAAAAGTTTGTTATAAAATATTTAAAACAAATAAAAAAATATAAATAACTGTATTTATATAAACAATGTAAAAGAATAATAATAATAAAATAAATAAATAAAAATAAATTGTCAAAGCTAAAAATTGAACCAGCGATCACACAATTATAAGAACAAGTCTTCAATCACTATACTAGTGAGACTTATTATAAAAGCAATATCTTCAACCACTGCGCTACTGAGACACTCGAAAGATGAACTCAATATGAAACTTCTCGTGCGATTTTCTCGACAATGCTTGAAGAACTCAATACGAAACTTCTCGTGCGATTTTCTCGACAATCCTGGAGTCAATACGAAACTTCTCGTGCGATTTTCTCGACAATCCTGGAGTAGTGACCTTTATTGCTCACACATTATATTGTCCTAGAGGACTACTACAAGTATGGGCAATTTCAAAAAAATCGGTGACCCAAATGTCTGAAACCCCCCCTTGTAAGATGGCAATGTCCTTTGAGAAGTCCTATAACAATCCTAGCTTGATTTTTATTCAATACAAATAACCCTTTAATTCTTTGTAAAGAAGGGTGATCTAAATTAAGAACCTTTGCTTGCCTTGGTCCAGGAATAGACCTCTAGTAGAAGAGGTGTTGAACTGCCAAACAGTTCTTAACAACCTACCCAAATGCATCAGATTTGATGCCCAGGACAGTCCAATAAAGGGACAAGAAACCCATTCCTTGGTCAACCATCTGTAACTTCATTCCCTTAACCCTCTGCCCTGGCACTCAAATAAGTTGAACCTGATAGCCAATTCCACAATGAGATATCACATTCCCATACAAGCTTTGAAATAAAGTGAGAACTATCAATTGCTTTTAATGCAGCTTGACTATCTGAAATGGAATATAAATATGTTTATTAACATTTCTTGATGTCAAGATTGATTTTAAAACATGCAGAAATAGTATGTATTTCTGCCAAGACAGTGGCAAACTGTCTGAGGAAATAAAACTATGTTATTCTCATTCTGAGAATATCATAGTTTTATTCCAGTTTTCTTGCAGCAAATCCTTGTCCTACACCAATAGTAGTTTTAGAATTATCTGTATGCTAAACCAATCCAACTTTGATACTGTACCTAAATCAACCTCCCCACCCCTCCATGCTAGGAAAAGCAGTGAAGGATTTGAAGAAACTAAATCTAAGCACCATATAATCCCTAACCATCTCAAGAATGGTGACTGTATGATTTGTTCCATTCAAAAGATGAAACCTTCACTTTATGGATCCAAAAAATTCTTCCCTCTCAACAATTGAGCCTATAATAATCCTCCTGGGCATTAGCCTCAACATACAAATGCAAAGAAAAAATGCCCCAAAATGACTTAACAGTAGCAGTAGGAGCAGTCCTCATAGCTCCTGTGATGATCAGACAGACCAACCTTTGAATCTTTTCAAGTTCAGACCTGCAAATCTTTAACAAAACTCTTCACCACCAAATAATGGCAGCATAGGTAATTATGAGTCTTACAGTTATGGTATATATCCAGTATAGTAACCCTGGTTTAAGTCTGCATGTCTTACCCATTTTGGATAAGACATGACAGGCCAATTAAGCTAAGTCTTCTGACTATTGAGGCTATGTCCTATTATCTAATTAGCCTGATATTGTCAGACTAATTAGATAATAAGACTTAGCCTCGGTATAAGAATTATGCTTAGGCTTAAGTATGAAAGAAACCTTTAACCATCTCCAGGACCATGGAATATAGCAAAAAGGTAAACATGCCCTGAAGATACAGGAAAGAAGCAAGGGCAGAAGGTCAGTGCCCTGTTGTAATAACACTGGCAAAATACCAGCAGACTTGACGGGCTTAAAATTACTTACAGCACATCTAATATTTAATTGATTGATCACCCTCTTAACAAGATCCCAATCCTCCCTCATGACATGATAAACATATCTATTGAGGTCTGATTGCTCCTGTCAAAAAGATGATCCTTCAATCAAAGTAGCCCAGAAAAGTGTACTTGAAAGAATTCCTGTAATGAGTCCTTGTTAGTACTAATCATCCTGCCATCTGGCAGCCTAATAATACTAATTGCAATAATTCCCTTGCAATAATTCTCTTTGGACATTAACTTCATTAGTCTAGATACATCAGGTATATTTTCAGTTCCCTGACAATATCTTTTCTAAGAAGACCTTAAATTGAGAATTAGGTGTAGTTATTAAATATTTTTATATATTAAACGTATAGATCTGGAGTTGAAGTGATAGCAAATGAAATTTTAGAAAATATTTGTATATTGTAACTTAGAAAATGAATCATTTTAAAATATAGTCTGTTCCTTAAGTTATAAATATTTTCTCACTCTTATCTATTTTGAATTTTATTAGTTCAGCTTATAGAATGAAGAGAGAGGCCTTATTCACAGATTTAGACTATAGAAAGGGAATAAGGATAGAAGTGTTGGAAAGAAATTGAAACAAACAAAACTGGGTAAAATAAGTAAACTTGAAAGGGATATTTGATTCTGTTCATTTCAGTTAACTTTAATGTTAATCAGATGGTATTATGTAAAACAGTTATAGTTTTGGTATAAAGCTGTGTTGTATTGCGATCAAAAGTGACACTAATACTAAATTGACAGAATGTTAGTGAGTTAAAATTAAAAGAAACCTCTGCTATATTTAGCCAAAAATATAGTCAACAGAACATTTTTATTAAATTTCATAAAAATTTATTAATTAATTAAAATATTATTAAATTACAACTATCATGATATGATCTTATAAGCCTCTTTCCTTTGGAATTGAATTTTGCTACATGACAGAGAAAAGTTAGTCATCACACAATTTCTAGTGAAGCAAATTCAATATTCTAGACAAAATGCAAAATTTCTAATATTTTCATATATAAATTGCAAATCTATAATTCTTGAAGAAATTTGATCAAAATCAAACAAAACATTATATAATGCTATTGTGTCACTTTAAAGACAATTTATTTTTGTATTATATTATTTAAAATAATAATAGAATTGTTTCATTAATATCAGTCATATGATTTATATTATGTGAAAAATTCAAGGTACAAAATTTTTTGTAATGCTTAAAATGTTGCAGAATATTAGAAAATAATAGAACTTCTTCAAAAATCTCTCCTTTTAATCAAAAGCATGAATATAAAATAAGCTCTATTTATTATTATTTATTTTTCTTCAAAAAACCTCATTTTATATTCAAATATAATACAACCAATTCTGTTTTTATATGAACTATTTTTTACATGATTTTGATATGAATTAGAAAAAAATTTCATTCTCTTTTTACATGATTTGTTTCGATTTAACACAATCAATCCAAATTCCCTAAGGAAAAACTTTTTTGTATTATAGTGAATGCGACATTTGCATCGCATTATTCACTTCTATGTTGTTTTTGGTTCCAATTAGAAAAGAAATTTCTGGGGAATTCTCCTAATTATATGTATAACTTCAATAGGAAATTTGTTTTGTCTGAATTTTGAGTTCCGTATTTAAAGTGAAAAGTTTTTTTTGATGTTTAATAGTATAAAAATTTAATAAAAGTTAGAATAAATGCACGTATAAATTTATTAATTTCGCTGAAAAGTCAATAAATGATAAGTTATAATTTTCAAATTTTATTTTGTCAAACTTGATCCTAATTAGGAACGAGCAGGAAAGTTTCAATGTGATTTGAAGTTATTAATGGTGTTTTACAGAGAATTATATAATGGCCTAGTCAAAACACAAATACATGATTAATAACTGGATTCATTCTTAAAACCACTGAAATATCTGCACCAAAGGAGACTAGTGCTAATTTTGTTTAAGAGATCACAGAAAGAATTTCATTAGTAGAGCAAGATGATGATGACTAAGATATTTCTAGTGATAGCAGCAATATTGCTGTCTTATGCAAATGTATGTGCTTATTGTCAGAAAGTAACAACGAATAAAATCTTGTTATGTGTAACTAATATTATTTTGCCTAATTTTTATGATTATGAATTAATAACATTTTATTTTTCTTTTCAAATAATAATTTACTTTATATAATACATTTTTATATACATGTGCAATCTTTATGAAATAAAAAATGCAAGCATGTAAGAATGATAAGATTCTAACATGATTTTTCATTTATTATTGTATTATTTTTTCTGATTTTTTTTTAGGTCTGGAACCAATCTTCTGTTTTTCTATAGATATAGTATATTTTTTACACATATTTTTCAGGAATGTATCTATCATGTAAAAACAGAATTGAGTGTATTTCTAGTTGAATTCAATATGGAAAGTGCAACTCATGTTTATTGAATTGGTTGGCAACACTGAGAAAGAAAACAAGAGGAGGCTGTTAAATTTTAATATTTGATATCAATGAAATGGAAATTTTTTAAAAAACTGTAATTGTAAATGCTGCTAGATTATTTAATAAGCATTCTCAGATTTTGAAATAATGATTTTTTTGTAAAATGTGTTAAAAAATTTCCAGGTTTTATAGAGTTTACTGCATTCAGTTTTGTAATTAATTTATAATTGAAATAATTAATTTCTATTTTATAGCACATCTTCAACAATCGTGATATTAATAGTCTAAATCATGTTAATAGCTGTAAAAATCTTTTATATGTAGAACTTTGTTAATTAGAAAATAAAAATTTTTATATAAAACACCAATCAAAGCAGTTTGGAGGTTGGAGAGTTACTGCTATATTATAAAATCATTTTAAAGATAAGCATATAATTCATAAAGAAAAACTTTTGAAATAGGTTATAAATAACTATATATGAAAGCATTTTTTACCAATATTTCTAGTTATTATAAGAATATATATATATACTTATTCATGTAAAGCTGATACACAAATTTCAAGAGTTGAGAAATATGATATTAATGAAATAAATATATAATTCTTTTATGATTTTATAAATTTTTAAATAGTTCAATATCAGAATAAATAGTTATTTTGGCTAAAAGTTAGATTCATTACACTGAAATATCATAATGTAATGCAAAAAGTGAGAAACAGTCTGATCACATCATGTCCAATAGCATTTCATAACAACTAGTAATCTATATTCAATAAACTTCAATTCTGAAAAGTGAAAAGCCAGTCAGCACACATGATGATCACCAGAATGCACATAATTGAAAACATCCAAAGTTAGTTACAAGATAATTGTGCCATATTTACTAAATGATCAAACTATCAAAGAATATACAAATTATTGATAAGAAATATTGGAGATTGCTAAGTTTGTGTTTAATAAAATTATTAACTATTGATATATGTATAGAGTAGCAAGTACCATGTTTGATTCTCCTCATACTATTAGTATGAGGAGAATGAAACATAGCTACTTTATATTTTTGATCCTTTTATATAGTATCTAATATTTATATATGTTATGGTAAAAGTGATTAATCTGGTGATTATGCATAACCACCGACAATTTCAGTAAATATGATAAATTTGTTTCAGATATTGTGAATTAATCATATTTACTGATGATTATGCATACTTGCCAGTTTGTAGTGATAAATATGATAAATCATACTTAATTTATCAAATTTACTGGATATTATGCATAATTGCCAATTTAAGATGCTAAATTTGATAAATAATGCATTCTCATCGAGTCATGAAGTAGTTCACTTCATTTATGTAATAAGTTCAGCTTTAAACAGTTGAAGAAAATAAGATATCGTCTATTTCAAGAAATAATTGCAAATGAAGATGTAGAAATCAGAATTGACACCCGAATAAAGACTACTTTTATATAAAACTTGAACATGATACACTCAATTTTGTATATGGCCAAGAAAAGAAAGATTATATGGCTTATTGAGATCAGAATCAAGATTTGTTAATAACAGTTGAAAATTAAAAAATGAGGAAATATGACTTAATGGCAAATGAATTGAGCATGATGTATAAGTGCCAAGTAAAGATAATTCCATGTGATGATTTGGGATGGTATTGCCACAACTTATCACAAAAATCAATATCAGAGATATTGATTTGCCTCTAAATGTAGAAGTGTACATCCAGATTCGTATCTTCAAGAAGACTCTGGAAAGCATCTCCTTTGAAAAGAAACACAGATTTGGCCAGGAGAGTGTGGAAGACGATATTGAAAACATACTGAAATAGCTAGAGATAATAGAAGTTAAAGGTGAATGAGTGCTAAGAGGCTATTATAAAAGTGAAACAACAGTAACCCTATAATTAAATTATTAATTAAAACAATGAAAGATGGAAAATTTCATAATATTTAATAAATTTATGAACTACATTTTGGAAATTATGCAAAAAATCACTTTAAAAGTAATAGGGGAAGGTGGGGCAAAACTGGGTACCCCAGTATATCCATGATGACTACTGCAATCTAGGAGCAAACTCACAAACTACCTCTAACCTATTATTATTCCACTAAAAACTGAATTGGAGATGACAGTGCATGCTAGTTGCTTTGCTAAAATTTTTGAAAGTTTTTGTGCTGAATTATTTTGATTTTGTGATTAGCATATACTACTCTGTAGTGCCATATATGGGAAGAATCATTAAATATACCTCTGTATTCATTAATTTTTAAGAAATATTTTGCTGTATCATTGAATGTAGATATGACATTTTTATTAAAACATGTTGTAGTGGGCAAAACATATCTCAGCACTCAGTATATCCAGAAAAAAAATAAGTGGAAATTATGCAAAAAATCACTTTAAAAGTAATAGGGGAAGGTGGGGCAAAACTGGGTACCCCAGTATATCCATGATGACTACTGCAATCTAGGAGCAAACTCACAAACTACCTCTAACCTATTATTATTCCACTAAAAACTGAATTGGAGATGACAGTGCATGCTAGTTGCTTTGCTAAAATTTTTGAAAGTTTTTGTGCTGAATTATTTTGATTTTGTGATTAGCATATACTACTCTGTAGTGCCATATATGGGAAGAATCATTAAATATACCTCTGTATTCATTAATTTTTAAGAAATATTTTGCTGTATCATTGAATGTAGATATGACATTTTTATTAAAACATGTTGTAGTGGGCAAAACATATCTCAGCGCTCAGTATATCCAGAAAAAAAATAAGGCTTCTAAATGAAAACTTTTTAAACCACAAAAATTAGTGACACAAAAGGGAAAGCAAACAAGAGGGGAAGTAAAGGTTAAGAAAAGTGAAAAAAAAAAAAAATATTGAAAATATAAAGTTGTCCTCAAAGGAGGAGGAAAATACTGAAGCCTACATATTTTGTAACCAAACTATATGCACATTCCAAATCGAATGAAGAATAGATCAAATGTTATATGTGCAAGGATGGGCCCATGAAGCTTTTCAAATACAGATGATGATGATGACACATTTATATGTGATTTTTGTTGCTAAAATATGAAACATAATGTTTTCTTAATTTTGTAAATAAAAATTTGAAAATGTGGACTATTATATGCATTCAAATGGGTTTACCCTATCTATGGGGCAATACTAGATATTTGCACTTTTTTAAAAAATAATCTACCTAAGAAATAAATACATTTTTGACATAAAAATCAATTCCTGATAGGTTAAACACCATTGTTGGTTGATACCTATCAGGAATTATCGGTAGCCTAATAACATAATTTGAAAATTTTTTTGGTTCAAATTCACAATTTTTGAATATATAAATTCAAAGGTAAGGCTCTTCTCCTTTTTCCCATATATTCAGTGATATTTATCAAACTTATCAAATTCATTTGGGAATTATACATAATTACCAGTAAAAAGTGAGAAATTCTGGCATATTTATCAAATTTGCCAACTTCATTTGATTATTATGTAAAATCGTCAGTAAAAGAGAAATTTATTGAAATTTATCAAACTTACCAAAATGATTGGTGATTATGCATAATTACCAATTAATCACTTTTACTGTAACATATACATACAAAAATATTATCTTATAAATAATCATATATATCAATGGATTTTTAATAGAATTAGTAAACTCTTTGTTAGGAATAAATATGGTATATTGTGAGACTGGCATGAAGGTGTGGCCAAACTAACGAATCTTATAATCTTATTTGAAAAAATTTTAATTTTTGATTAATTTGTTTCTAATCCAACCCCTCTTTATAAAAAATTTTTTCTTTATAAACTTTCTTAGTTTATATAATGCAGATACAGTGAAACCCCGCTCGTGCATTCCCGTATCGTACAACTTTCCCGCTTTAAACGTCTATTTTCGGAAGTCCGAACATTTTCCTATACTTGCAATGTAAAACTTTCCCTCTTCCTACGTTTTAATTATCTAACTTTTCCCGCTTCCTACATCCAAAAATTTTACGGAAATGTCATTCCATTTTTGGTTTTTCACTTTTGTTTTGTAGTTAAAAATTAATTATTTATAAACAGTATTCGAAATAGAACTGTAAATTTACTTTTGACAGCAATATGAGAAAACTTAACTTGTAATTTCGGAGATAGCCTAAATAAAGTAGGAACGAGGGAACGACAATCGTATTTAAAATTTCATCATCCATTAAAATAAGAAAATTAAAAATGTATACTGTAATTATGAATGCCACCTGGTTAGTTTCGATGTTGTAAAAAAAGAAATT
>AYEL01073065.1:0-59452 GCA_000484575.1 Olivierus martensii | reverse complement strand
AAAATTTTAAACTAAATTTTATTTTTTATTATTTAATGATGTAATTTGAATCAAAAATTTTATTATTGTTATTGTTTAAATTTTTGATTCAAATTACATTATTAAATAATAAAAAATAAATAAAATTTAGTTTAAAATCTCAAATTTATTTAATAAATGTAGTTTATCTGACAAACTAACAACAATATCCAAATACGCATGCTCTTTTAAAGTTTTCACTGCGCATGTCCCATCGCACCAAATATCTAACATGTTTGATATTAGGAAAGTTGGTCGCTCCGCCTCTTTTTCGTCGGAGGTGATGATGTCGCTGCGACGAGTATGCAATGACAAGTCGTGCCTACGATTTTGATACGAAAATTTGATATTAGGAAAGTTGCTCGCTCCGCCTCTTTTTCGTCGGAGGTGATGATGTCACTGCGACGAGTATGCAATGACAAGTCGTACCTACGATTTTGATACGAAAACGAAGACGACCGGATTGCTGCAATATCGACTAGTTTGCGGCCGGCCTTACAGTAGGGCAAATACTTTCATAGTGTTTACATACACTAAGAGATTCTCAGTGGAATGGCATTTTTACTAAGACATCCCTGCCCATGTCTGATGGTATGCTGATGTACAGTCTAAGGCAGAAAAGTTTTCAGCTGCTTCGTAGGAGCTGAGCTTACCGGAAGATGATCGGTTGCACAATCAGGCGCTTATACTGAAAGCCAAGGTAGATTAGAATGAACCTGTCCCTTCTGAATGAAAATAGGGTAACAGGTATATGCGTGGGATGTGCCCGTCACGTGCTTTCTCCTGACAAGAATGAGCGAAAACTGCTCACAACAGCATCGTTGACTTAAAGCATAAATTAACGAATAACCTATAGTATCTGATAGCAGTATTTTTAAAGTCTCTATCTACTACCCCAAATAGTCGGGTTCGAATCCGATGTGGATAAAATTTTTTTGTTCTTTATCGCGTTTTCAATAAATATTCCTCAAGTTTAAACATTGCATGTAAAGGACACCGTAAAAAATTTAATCTGTTCATTTGAGGGTTAAAAACTTTATATTTTAATTTTTAGGTCGTCATTTTATTCTATATTTTAGTTTTTAATAAAGTATTTAATAATTTATATCAGCGTTAATTTTACTAAAATCCGCTTTTGTTCAAATCATTTAATATTTTTGTTCGATATCTATATCGAGTAAACAATACTAAATGATCTGAACAAAAGAGGATATCGATATCTATTTTTATTATAAGTTTTAAATTTATCGATAAATTTCAAACTTTTTTCGGAAAAATACAAAAACTATGAATAGTAGTAAATCTAGCTTGTTAATTATCTATATTTTTGTTTTTAACTCTACTATCGCATATTGGTCATTTTTCTCACACGTTTATTCAATTAGTTCCTTCTCTTTAGAGACACTTTGTTCTAAGCGTGTGATTGATTCTCTCTTTTTAGTCAATACTCATTTTCTTTTTAGAAACGCAATTCGAATTAGTATTCGAATACACTGGTATAAATACTTAATAAAATATTTATCCTAACGATAACTGTTTTCTTAGATTAACTTAACCAAAGTCCTGATTAAATTTCAACTTTTATAATGTCTATTTACTCTTTCACGTGTGTTCTCAATACTTCATATATAAAAGTTGCGAAAGATCTTATTCATTCCAATATTGTTTATCTTTTTAAAATCGATGATTAGCCTATAATTTTGATATTTTCGTTAGTTTATCGCTCTTTAATCCTGTTACACATCTCGAGGTGAGGAGATGAACTGCAAAAGGTTTCGATATTTGAACAGAATTTTTCTACAGACCGAAATGTCTAGGTTTTATAGTAAAATTGTCATATCGTTTCTACGAAAATCGAAGTGCATTGTCAACTATATTACCGTATAAAATAGAAAAGTTGTCGTATTCTCTTTTTTAGTCATAGCCTATTATAATCTTTTTCAAGTTTTAATTCCAATAAATTCACAACTTTCACATAATATTGCAGCCTTTTTTTAACTATTCTTTATTTTCTATAAATGTATTTGTGTGTGTGTTTGAATTTCGCGAGAAATGATCATCTTTCCAATTATTACAGTAATAAATTATCATATTTCTTTTTTATACAAAATAACTAAAACATTTGTAATGATATACTTGTATTTAAACTGTTTTCAAATATTACTTTCTTAATAATTATAGTTGGTTTCAAACCATCTGTTACCTTATTATAAAAAAGTAATGCTGCGAGTGATAATACTTTAGAGCGATCAGTCTTGCCAGTTTACCTCCCATGCTTTACGTAACCCACCTCCCCTACATTGAATGCGTGTGGGACACGTCTAACGCACTCAATGTAGGCAGCATGGTATGTGAATTGGAAACTGTAGCCGATCATGATTTCTGGTTTCCAGCGCCTAGTTGAAAGTGACAAACATTTTGGCCGGAGCTGTACATTCATATACGCAAATACGAGGAAGAGAAAAACTAACGTAAGTCTTGCATAAGTCAAAGTATGATTATGACATATAAGACCTCTTTTTCTTAGAATAAATAAAAAGCAAACAAAAAGAACACAGGGCTTGCAAATTAGAGACAAATTTAACAAAGGGCTCATGTGAACTCCCAGAGCTCTCTAAAGCTCACCATTGCAGACAAGTACAGGCATCCCTCCTATAGCATGGTAGATAGGTTCCTGAAAAACATGTTGTGTGAAACCTTGTTATATGAGACCCTGAGTCAATACAAAAAGGAGAGATGTATTCCAAACCCAATGAAAAATTTAATTCCACATAAAACAAAACCAATTAAAAACAAATAACTTTATTTAATTCCACATAAGAAATCTAATTTTTTATTAAGAATATTAATAACATGAAACATAAAGAAAGAAAAAATATATGTGTAAGATCCTAAAAAAATAATATATATTAAACAAAAGGAAAGAAAAAGTATACAGCCTATATAACATTCATTTAATAATTATATCTTCTTTACCACTGTTCACTAAAAATGAGAACTTTTTAACAATATCATCATCACTTTCTGAACTTTTTTCCACATTTAAAGTTTGTGTATCTTCTACTATTTTTACAAAATCTGTAATCTAACCCACTACAACCCCCTAGAAATCAATCGTTCCTTCGCACATACACCCCAAAAAAATTTATGAATAAAATGTTTTCTTCTCTTTCACATTTTTCTATTGAAGAATAAAAGCTTACTTTTTATCCAAGAACTGTACGTTTGGAACACAAAATACTCAAATGGTGACAATTAATGCAATCATAAAATTAATTCAATTTCAAATTGAAATTGAAAATAGACTGCTTATTGTCCTCTCACGGCAAACTAGAGAAATTGCATTTATGACTAATTTTAGGAAAGTATTTACCAAAGATTGCGTTTTGTGTGTATTGTGTGTCCCTAGTATGGATTTACAAAAATTAATGAAAATGTTTTGAGCTGTAGGAGAGTAAACATAATTTTCTAAATGTTTTAAGTAAAAACTATGTTGTAGATGTACCATGTTATATGAGGGTTTCCACAATTTTCAAATCGTGTTGGAGCGAAACTATGTTGTAGGAGAACATGTTATAGGAGGGATACCTGTATTATAACAATAGAAATTTTTTATTTTTTGTGAACATTTCTTAAAATTATTATTATTATCTCAAAAATTCAGTTACATATTTCAGAAAATTTTGTAATAAAAAAAACCATGCATTTTTAGAAACTTTGTATCAGATATATGCTTTATACTTTTCTATATTGTTAATAATAAATTACTTTTTTAAATGAATTTCATTGTAGCTATTTTGTTTTGCAAACTTTTTGTTTGCTCATTTCATAAAATTTTATACAACATTTTAGTTTCAAATTTATAAAAAATCAAACCTAATACTGCCATATTAAGCCCTTGATATATTATAATGGAAATTTTAATAATTTGAAAGAATTTAAACTAATTGTTAGTACCATTTTGTAATTAATAAATATACTAATGATTAAACCAAAGAGTGGTACCATGTATGAATTAATGATTAAAGTAGAACTTTTAATTAATTTATCTGAAGAAAAAATTGCCACAATCCTAGATTGAACTGGGGTCCTTTGGATTACTGCCCAAGCTTCATAACTGCTAGACCACTGAGGCTATGTGGCAGATTGACTCTTCAGATATTAATATTAATTTAGAATTATTATTTTTTTTTGTAGACATCAGACTTTGCCAATAGATCTACTCTGGACTGAGACAAATTTTTTCTTCAGATAAATTAATTAAAAATTCTAGTTTAATCATTAATTCATAGATGGCACCACTCTTTGGTTTAATCATTAGTATCTTTATTAATTATGAGATGGTGCTAACCCTTAGTATAAATTCTTTTAAATTATTAAAATTACCATTAAAAATATACCAAGGAGATAATTTAGCAGTTTTAGATTTTTGGATATTTTCCTCAAAGTTTGGTCTAAATCAGCGATGAGCAACACGTGGCCCGCAGGCCGCTTGCAGCCCGTTAAACATGTTTATGCGGCTCGCCAAGCATTTCTAAAATTGAATTTATTTTATCGACTTTCTCCCATCAATATATTGTTATAAAATTAATTATAATAAAATGGTAGTACATACTAAACCGAAACAATTTTTTGTGACGAGTTACTCACTTGTCGGCGACTTGTTCAAACATGCAATACGAAAGCGCCGCGTCTGTGCTTGTTTGTGTTTGCTTCTGTCACACAATCCGTCAGACTGGTAAGCTGTTAACTAGCAATTTTAGCAATTCTTGTGTTTCTTGAAAGGCGTGAGTGCAATATTATAGTCAAAAAGGTAATATTAGAGTTTTTTTATTCAAAATTAAGTTTTCCTACAAATTTTTTTAACTTTCAAATTTTTAATCCATAATAGCATGTTGGAAAAACAAACAAAAAAACGGAAGGTTGCGGATGAGCACAGGCATTTCCAAGAAAAGTGGAAATTTGATTATTTTTTCGCTTTCGTCAAAGATAAAGCTGTATGCTTAATATGCTCAGAGACTGTGTCGACATTAAAAGAATATAACATAAAAAGGCATTACGATACAAAACATGAACAACAATATAAAAACTTAACAGGACAACTCCGGATAGATAAGTTTAATGAAATGGAGAAAAACTTGGGAAAACAACAGGCCATTTTTAAAAATCAAGCTATTTTATCAAATACGGCAGTAAAGGCTAGTTTTTTTGTCAGTCAAATACTGGCAAAAAAAATGAAACCCTTTGCGGATGGAGAGATGATAAAAGAATGTCTGACTGCTGTTGCAGAAATAGCATTTCCTGATAAAATAAATATTATTTCAAACATTAGTTTATCAAGATTCACCATTGCAAGGAGAATTGAAGACTTGTCCGAGAACATAGCAACAACGCTTCGTGAACGCATTGCAAAATTCGAATACTGTTCTTTGGCACTTGATGAGAGTTGCGATATTAGCGATACAGCACAACTGGCTATATTTTTACGTGGTATTGACACCAAATTTAATATTACCAAAGAATTGTGTTCACTGATTCCAATGCAAGGGACTACAACCGGCAAAGACCTGTACGATGAACTAAAGTCTGTGTTGGAAAATTTTTCAATTTCATTAGAAAAGATTATTGGTATATCGACAGATGGAGCACGAGCAATGTCAAGCATGGAGGTAGGAGTATCGGGAAGGCTATTTCAAGACATTAAGAAGGTCACAGGAAGGGAAATATTCGTTAACCACTGCATAATTCACCAGGAAAATTTGTGTGCGAAAAGATTGAGTTTGCCAAATGTCACAGTACCAATAATTAAACTAATCAATTTTATAAAGTCGTGCGCGTTAAATCACCGTGAATTTAAAGAATTCCTGAAAGATTTAGAAACTGTTATATGGCGACGTGGTTTTTAATACCGAAGTACGTTGGCTTAGTAGAGGTGCAATGCTAAAAAGAGTATACAACTTAAAAAGCGAAATACAATTGTTCTTGGATATGAAGGGATATGCCTTTCCTCATTTTGGTAATAAAGAATGGATGTGCGATTTTGGGTTTCTTATCGACATGACTCAGCATCTCAATGATCTTAATGTGGAACTTCAAGGCAAAGGACAGTTTATTCACAATTTGTATGATAAAATTCAGGGCTTTGAGCGCAAATTAAAATTGTGGAAACAGCATCTTTTGCAGAATAATGTGTGTCACTTTCCACATTTAGAAAAAGAAAACGTTACTACTTCTCAAAAATACGCACAATATATAGACATTTTAATCAACGAATTTCAATTACGATTCCAAATGTTCAAAGCTGAGAAGACAGCGGTTTCCATGAAAATGTTTTCCTCGCCATTTAATATCGATGTGGATACAGTTCCCGAAGACTTTCAAATGGAAGTGATTGACATGCAGAATAATACCAATTTAAAAAATGTATTTTTCTCAGTAAACATCGAAAATTTTTATAAATCTTATGTGAGCCCTGAGAAATTTCCGCTTTTGACGAAAAATGCAAAGCAAATGATGTCTCTGTTCGGAAGTACGTATGTTTGCGAACAATTATTTTCAACCATGAAATTAATCAAAAATGACCACCGATCAAGACTGAGTGATGCACGATTAGAAAGCTGCGTACGTGTAGCTACCTCATCAATTCCGGCTGATATTGATCAGCTCGTATCGAATAAACAGTGCCAAATTTCTCATTAAAAATTTCAAGAAAATTCGTTTTTCTGTTCTTTTCTTGTTTGTTTTTATTTTGCATTAAAATTTGTATATGAAATCTTTACTTTTTTTAAATTTTATATTTTTTTATTCTAATGTTTATTATAAATAAAGTTTTGTAAATTATTAATGAGTGTTACTTTATGTGCGGCCCGCAAAAAAATTTTAAAATTTAAATTGGCCCGTTGATTAAAAAGGTTGCTCACCCCTGGTCTAAATAGTTTATAGAAAATTTTTGTAATTTAGTGAGTCTAATATAAAGTCAATCTTTTTGTTTGAAAATATTATCATGAAAAATTTTCATGCAAAATTGTAATTCTGTAGTTTTGGAAGACTTTAAAATAAATTATTATTATTATTTAATTAAAACTTAATTAATTGTAATTTTTGTGACTATTGTGGCTATTTATAATGTCCTTTGATATTTAAATGTGATATATAATTCATTTTTGTTTCTTTGTATAAAAAATATATACAAAGAAACAAAAAAAATAAAATCTTTTTTATTTTTTATTTTTAACAAAAGTTTATTTAAAAAAAATAAACAAAGAAACAAAAAAAATGAAATCTTTCTTATTTTTTTTTATTTTAATTATTTTATTTTAATCTTATATGTTATGATTAACCATCGCCACTGAATAGTAACCATGGTAACGGTTTTTTTGTATTTGTTTATTTTTGTTCTGAATTTTTTGCTTCTTTCTAAGTTTGTTATTAGAACTCTGGAACTTCTAGAAAAGCTGTTAACATTCGAGAATTGAATTTGAATCCGAGCCTGACGAGGGTATAAAGTACTGAAAATGTTTGTTCATGAATAAAGTTATTCTATCCATTATTTCTCAACTGCATTTAGTCAGAGCCATCTAAAACACGCTTTTTACCGGACCAACTACAACCATTTGTGACGTCACATAAGAGATCTGACTCGCCATACAGAATTGCAAGGGCTATGTTAGAAGTATATTTAATTAATTGATTTCGATACCATTCTTCATATTTTGACATATTAAAATTCTATAAATTATGTTTGTTATTACAAAAGATTAAATCACCACTAATTTAAATAGAAAAGGTAATATTTAAATGAAGAAAACTGCAAATGATAAAATGCAAAATATAATTATATATTTTTGAATTTCTCTCTTCTAAATGATTTCAAACCAAATTTTTATAAATATTTAAAATGCAATGAATATAATTCTGCACATTTAAAAAAGAATAAGGCAATACAATTAAAATACTTTTTTATTTACAAATATGCAGTTACATTATATATACAGTATTTATATATTTTACTTCAAAAGTTGTGCACATACATAAAAGCTTACAATACAATTAGAATACAATGTTATTCAGTCTGTAGTTTAATTATAAATTCAACCTAAGAAAAAAGAACATTTTTTCATATTGCACTAATTTAACAAAATAAATGGGAAAACTAATAAATGGAGCCAACACAGTTTTTTACATGCTAATTGTATAATATATCATTTTGTTCCAATCCAAAGTTCACATAAAAATAACATTTTCAACTTAAATCTAAAATATTAAAAATAGATGTTACTTAATTTTCACAAACCTAAAAAAAGATAATTTCTGAACTTGTTAATTAATATAATAATAATAATAATAATAATAATAATACAAAAAAGTTCAAATTTGCCTTAGATAATATGGAACCTCAGTTAAATGTGACTTGATTAATCTAAACTCTTCTGTACTTAGCCTTTATTTAAAAAAATAATTATTAAAATTATAGTTTAATTCTAAATTATTATTAAGCCAAATATTCTAAATCAGAATTAATTTGGTTTGTAGATATTTCCCTAGTTATTTTCAATTAGAGTATATCTACTATATATATTTATGAATAGTGAAGAATTAATTCTCAAGAAACCAAATTGACTGAAAAATAAAATGCAAAAGTTCTTGAAAAGATATGATGATGCTGAACAATATGCCATGAAGTTCTTAATCTTATCACCTAGTTTTTAATTTCAACAAAATCCGCATTTTCATATTTTAGGATCATAAATAAATTTGCAGCAAATCATTTGAATTTTATATGAAATTCATAAATTTTAAAGACAAATAGACCATTTATTTTGAAAGTGGTGTAAGTCCATTTTTTAAAAAACTGAAATATTACATTAATTTAGTGTAAACTTTTTATTTATGTAATATCTCATTGTTTTAAAAAATGGACTTAAACCACTTTCAAAATAAATGGTCCAAAATAATAGTAATTTGTTTTTAAAATATTTTTAAATTTATATCTATACATATTATAAATCTGAAATGCCTATGCACATATGTATGCTTATAATGCAAAACCACTGAATGGATTTTTATGAAACAACTTTTGTTTGATAGAGGATTTATGCAGGAAGGTTTAAAGGCAGGTACTGATTGAAATTACATTACATTAAATAAAATCAATTTTTAAATTGATTTTATATAATTATATATATATACATAAATGTAAATACCTATGTGTGTGTGTTCAATTATAAGGCAAGATAGACTGAATTGATTTTTATGAAATAACCAATGTATTTCCTAATGATTTACCCTTAAGATTGTCACTATCATTACCATGTGTGAAGAAACAAAACCATCAATGTCATAGCAGTGCAACAATTTGACTTACACTAATAGAATTTTATAAAAATTTTTGAATTATTCATGTGGCTACTGATTTGTTATTTAATCTATCAACATTTTTCAATGTGATTATTTTATTTCATGATTTTTATTATGTAGAAGAATTTGTATTTGAGATTAATTCATGTTTTTCTTGATGCTCTTCATTCAAGACTGTGTGTTGTTTTGATATAAAGTTTTCATACATTGCACAGTTGTATAAATTTTGTAATGCCATAAAAAGAGGGAACTCTTTAGGTAGATTAACTCCTGCTGCTAAAAGATTTTGTCTATTATAAGGCAAGATAGACTGAATTGATTTTTATGAAATAACCAATGTATTTCCTAATGCCCCTTAAGATTGTCACTATCATTACCACTTGTGAAGAAACAAAACTGTCATTGCCATAGCAATGCAATAATTTGATTTACAATAATAGAATTTTATTGAAATTTTCAAATTATTTATGTGGCTACTGAATTATTATTTAATCTATCAGCATTTTTTAATCTGTGATTATTTTATTTCATGATTTTCACTAATATAAATTTTTATTATGTAGAAGAATCTGTGTTTGAGATTAATTCATGTATTTCCTGATTCTGTTTGTTAGAGACTATAACTGTCATATCACGTGTTGTTTTGATATAAAGTTTTTGTATATTGTAATACAGTGAACTCCTCAGGCTATGCCAGGCATGAGTCTGCTAGTTGATCATATTTTTAATAGAGAGAGAAATTTATGATTTTAGATTTTCATATGAATTCAAATTGATTTAGAAATTAAATATTGAATTATTTCTCTACAATATATTGACATATTCTGAAGAGAACCGTTAGTGATTTTAATTTGTCCATACAGTTTTGTTTTCAAAATATAGATAACCTTCTTAACACTATAGTTTGTTCCTATAAAATCTTGTTTAGTGTGAAACTGTATTATATAGAATTAAAATTTACTACAAATAAACCATGTTAGAGAGAAACTGTGTTCTATAAAATTGTGCTGTGTGAGGATTGCTGCAATTTTCTAATCATATTAGAGCAAAACAGTGTTGTGAAGTACCATGTTATATGGCAGGGGTGAGCAAAAGGCGGCCCTCGAAGGCATCTTATACGGCCCACCGCATAAATTAGAATACATTATAGTTTCAAGTCCCTCATTTGTAAAATTCTATTTAAAGAAAAAAATAAAATAATGGATACTTTTTCACTAATGTACACATACACTACTGAGTTACTCCAAATTTTGATGATATTAACCATGAACATAGTAAATTTCTCCATTCACATTAAGTTGTAAATGTAACCATGAACATAGTAAATTTCACCATTCACATTAAGTTGTAAATTTATTTTTACAAAATTAATTACTAATATTTTGTAACATTCTGGTTGTAATAGGTTGTTAGCAATCAATCAGTTAGATAAAATACACGTTTCTTAAAGAAAATTACTGTATTTATTAATTCTTAAGACGAATTATTTTCTAATGTTTCTAATGAAATTTATTAATTCGTAGGACGAATTATTTTCTAATGTTTCTAATGAAAAATAGTTTCTACATTAATTCGTAGGACGAATTATTTTCTAATGTTTCTAATGAAAAAAATTGTTTCTCGGATGCTTTTGAACTCTTTGCATACAAACAAAAACTAAGAAAATAACATATTTCTACGGATGCTTTTGAACTCTTTGCATACAAACAAAAACTAAAATTAATACAAGAAAAGTATATTTTAAAAATAATATTGATACACGAATATATTCTTTGTGTAAGTATTACAAAAGTAGCTACACATGATAGCATGATTGACAAGAATGTGTGCTGATAAATTGTTGCAACCGTATTCTTGTCCCGTGTGATGGTGAGAGGAATATGTTTGTGCAAGAATCAACATATGTTTGTGCAAGAATCAATTTTGTTGTCCTGTGTGATAGTGAGAGGAATATGTTTGTGCAAGAATCAATCTCGCTTGAACGTGAGTAGTCAAATTATGTCAAAGAAGTTTTTATTTATTATTAATAGAGTAGTTAATGTTATCATCAATAATTTCATTACATATTACATAATAATAATTATATAATTACATAATTACGGCGCAGCCCAGCATCTCATTTACTGGAGGTCTACTCTTGGTTTTAGGCAGGCAAAAGCTCTTATTTTGGGTTTCTCTGTACAGAGAATTAAAGAGTTGTTCTCACCAGTGGCGTAGCTAGGTGGGGGCGACAGGGGCAGCACTGGGTGCGACCCATTTGGGGGTGACACCCGACCGTGAAAAAATAAAAACTTACAAAAAAATCGGAGGACTATGACATTCCAATATAAAGATGAATTTGTCGTAAAAAACGAATGTCCGGTGAATTGGCCACCGATGCAGGACTCATACTGAGAGCTGAACTTCAGAAGGATATGTTGGAATGTCTTGTCCGATTCAGTATTGAACTCCGAACTAGATCGAAGTCCGTTCAAGATGTAGCTTCAACACGAGGTTGAAGCTACATCTTGCGAGCAAGGATGTTCAAGGTTGTGCAGACAAATACTTTGCTTTTGGCGAACACTGAAGAGTTGAAATTAGCTGTATCAAAATTTACTGGTTTTTATGATGAGGTCTCAGAAACAGAACTCCTCGTGAGATACCAAGGTTGAGAAGACATTTAAAAGCGGCCAATGTTGCAGTTTCAAATTAGGTATCTCTAGACTTTTTGAAATTCATCGTGGAATGGAATTTTTACAGAATCTCTTCTGAATCTTATGGTCACACTACAGTTATTTATGACAATTTGTGTATCAGTTGCTTCGTGTGAGAGGAGTTTCAGCAAACTAAAATTAATTAAAAATTTCTTGCGGGCAACAATGACCCAAATGAGACTTAACAATCTTGGCATATTAATAATAGAACACGAGGCAACACAAAATATAAATTTTGAAGATGTGATTTCCGAGTTTGCAGCTGTTAAAGCTAGAAAAAAGAGATTTTAAGTGTTTGTACATAATATGTATATGAGAGTATATTAATTCTACTCTCATTCTTCTTTTGCCATACCCAACTTTCACTTTCCTACATCAATGTGAAAGAATAAAACAATACTATTATCATCATAATATTGTAACTTGATTCTTGATTATTAATGACTCTCATTTGTATTAATTAAATAAAATCATACTGTACGTTTATCGGATTTTTATTAATTTTAACAGTTTTCATTCTTGGAGTGACACCATCGATATCTGCACCGGGTGCCACCCATGCTAGCTACACCACTGGCTCTCAATGCATAAAAATGAAGTTAGGATTGTTACAGGGCTCTTTACAGAGCACTTTCATCTCGGAAGACATCTTCATTTAATTGGGATGGCTAAATAGTCCTACTTGTAGATAATATATCATACTCTTGATATTTCTCTTCATTTTCATCGAAAATACTGTTTCTAGTTCAACGAATTTTTGATATAACAATAATTTCGCTGCTTATCAAAATTCGTTATAACGACAATGTACTTGTAATATCTGTTACTCAGATTTCGATTTTTCTCGGGATCTCTACTTCGATCTTATTTTGAAACGGAACTTGACTTTCCGATGGAATTCGATTTCTCTGATGCTTCGATGCGTTAAGCGGTTTAAAGGTAGAAAAGACAAGGTGTTTCTCCTTTTCCATTAAATTCCACCTGGTCCAGTTAGATGATCTGAGAAACAAATCAATTCAGTAATATTACTGATTGTGTCTAAAAAAAAATATATATATATAAATTTGGATATGGTAATGGAAAAGAAAAATATATATATATATATTCTTTTCCATACTTTATATTATATTAATAATTAAAAATATAGTTCAAAATAATCTATTAGATATCAAAAATATCTTGAATTTGTTTAAACTCAATAAAAGAAGTTATCAATCAGAATGAGTTTAAAAAGTAATTAACTTTTCAAACTCATTCTGATTGATAACTTTACTATTTTATTTAGTAATTTATAAATTTTTTTCATTCAGGTTTTATAAAATCTAAAATAACATCAATAGATTAATGAATTATTGATGATTTACAATATCTTTTTTTTAATAAATTTTTAAAATAATTTCGTAACTTTATATAGGTTTTTTTGCCCTCCTCCTTGTATTTATCTTTTGGGTGATGGTTGGCGAAAAAAGCAAGAACAAATGATACGTGATGGAGAAATAGAACAAGGTGCACAATTATGTGCATTTATTGGAATTGGAAATTCAGATCAAGAGATGCAACAACTTGATTTTAATGGAAAGGTTTGTTATTTTTATACTATTAGATTGAAATAATAAAATACAAATGTAGATACTGTGATATATCATATTCTCCTTTATCTCTATTTGATTTTAATAAGTCTTGTTTTACAGATTTTGATTTGCTTTCATTCATTATTTTATTTCCTTTAAATATTTTATTATAATATTTGACCTACAAAAAACTTTTTCTCATATCTGGAAAAGGAAGCAAAAATTAAATATAATCAATGGTAATGTCATATATAGTATTATCTAAAAACTATTTATGCAATATTATTTATAAAAACTCTCATAAAAGTATTGTAATTGTAGCAATACTATTTAGGATAATATTTTCTATCATTTTTTCATCTTAGGTTGTTTTAATAAGGATATAATGATTACAGTGAAACTTTGATCTATTGTTCCTGGATGTATTGTTTTCCTGGAAAAATAGTTTATTTTCTAGAGCTCCTGAATATAACCTATTTATACTATGGAAATTAAATTGCTTCAATTGTTCCTTGATATATTGTTTTCTAGTATCTATTGGTCAGAAATTTTAATACTGAACATATTAATCCCAGACAGATTGTTTTTAAAAAGAACACACCACCTATTCATTAGTAAAAATTTATTTTATCTCATGTGGTTAAGTGACAACTGGTGACTCCATTGTATTGTGTCCTCATCATCATCAATCACTGCCCGTGTTGACTGACATTAGTGTATTGATAGTGATTCTGCAATTTCTATATCAATCTATATTTTTGTCTGATTCAGTTTGAGATATGACATATCTAACCACAAGAAGTAAAGTAAATTTTTACCAAATTGTAAGTTAACTGTGCAACTTTGAACATATCTTACCTGCTTGACAATGAGTTGAATAGAGAAAAAGGTAATGGCAAGAACTTGATCTAGCTGAAAAACCTTTCGATGTGTGCATTGCCAGTGCTGCACCAAGCTTTATGAACACTTTTGTGCAAACATGGCTTTGGATTAGTTTATTTCAAAATTAGAAAAAATTTCAAACCTTTTTGCCATTGTGTACTGCATATTTTCTCCTATAGATGGTGCAGTTGCCAGATCTGTGACTTTTAACGTTTTCTGCTCCTCAATTTAAGAAAAATGTGCTTTTATCCTCCAAGGTCATATGAAATATGATATTTAATATTTTGCCATACCTTTTTTACTTTTTAATTTTTTGGAAAAAAATTGGATTTTGTTGTCCATTTACTGTGTCCTGATATCGTTTTTTAATTTTGGATTAAGGACCAAAAGAAAAAACAAGGTCCTGATATCGTTTTTTAATTTTAGTTATAGGACCAAAATAAAACACAAAAAGAAATACGAAAGAATTAGGCCTAATTTGCATATGTAAACAATACATAATTTTGACGAAAGAATTGGCCGCCTAATTTGCATATGTAAACAATACATAATTTTTTCAAATTATTCATGATTTCGGCATCGGATAAAAAAAATATTAATATATTTACATTCCTGATGATATTCTGCATCCAATGATACCAAATACTTCATTTTTCTGAAAAATTTTTCCAACTAACTAAGACAATTTATGTTGTAACCTGAAAGTATAAAGTGAAACCTGATACCCTTGTATAAACAAACAATCGTTTTATCCCTCTCGCGGATGATAAACAGTATTCTACTACACAAATATTTAAAATAATTGTTTATTTTCGGAGACACCAAGTTTGCGCAGTTCAGTAAGGACTTTATTGCGCAGACTCCCGAACGGATATGGACGGAAACGGACTCTAGTGGGAACCGACCTTAACCCGGAAAGGTCGAAATTATGTGAACCAGTTAATGTCCCAAGTGAAGAAATTCCTATTGTATCGGTAGTACCTGCCAGAACTCAATCTTCATCAATGGATGGATGCTCTGTAATTCGCCACTTCACATCGAGTCTCTGCGAGTCCAGGAATAAGAATCAATCAGAATATGATTTTGAAATACTTCGACTGTTCTTTTGATATTCGTTAGTTCATTCTGCATTTTAAGTTAGGAGATAAACGAAAAACGGAACTATTGTTGGCTACAGACGTCAATTCGTTAAAACATAACGAACCGACGATTTTAGGTTGTCCAAATATAAGACCAGTCCTTTGAGTAGGCCTCTTGCAAACTCAATATTTTCAAAAAATTATCACTTATAAATTAAATTAAATTTAACCTAATAGTTCTAACGACTCTGCCAGTGCAGAGTCCGGCCTAAGCTCAGGACTTTTATTCTTCCCTTTAATAAATATATCAAATTAGATCAATTTATCAATAATTAATGTGTAACCGGCCAAAAGAAAAAAAAAACGGAAAGTGTTATACTTAAATAGCGAAAACCGATATTAGAAACTTATAAAACTGAATAAATTCTCAAAGTTTAAATAATAAACTATAAATTTATTTGACTGAACTAGCCTACTTACACACTATACGGAGTCTTTTTATCGATAATTTTTATTAAATATTATCTAATTTTCTGTCGGCTTTTTCTAGCCAGACCCAATCTAGACTCCTTACCTTATCTTTTTCCCTCGCCTCTCAAATTAAAAATTTCGATATATAGAAATTTCATGGAACTAACAAAAAACTTTGATATACAGAGAATTTCGATATATGGAAGTCCAACTGTAATCTCTTTTCTTAGTGATGAATTGATTTTCCACATCCTAAACTTGAATTACTCACCATCATAAATCAAACCAAGAAAATGAAACTTACTACAACCCTTATGTCACTGACAGTACTATTTGACAAGTACTCTTTTTTCATTGATTGAAAATGTAAGGAAATTTATGTATACATAGTATAGTATAGTTTAGTTTATTTGACTGAAAATTATTTTAATACTGAACATTTTTTAGACTTTCAGCCCACATATAACATTTTTTTGAATAAAATATAGGAATACTTCACACAGTGCAATTAATACATCCCAAAAAATCAGGGAATATATCTAATCCTCAATTTACATGATAAATTTATTCTGCAAAAGTACCATGCAAGAGAAAACAATATAAATCAAGACTAACATTTGTATAGAAAATGAGAGGATAGGTTCTATAATATTCCATTAAATAATTTTTGTATTTTTAAAAATAAATTTAATACTTTATATTTTTTTTTGTATAGATACACAACAAAAATTTAAGGATAATAAATGGGTTACCTTCACTTTGCCAGGTCAACTAATTTAAGATATTAACAAGTAAAGATACAGAATGCACTATTGTTCATACATTTTGAAGTTTTGCATGTACATTTTTTTTTTATTGTGCAATAAAATGAACATGCAAAACTTAATGTTAATATAACCTTAATGTATACCTTAATATAACCTTAATGTAATAAAATACTGTTCAATTTAGCACTGATTTAAAGTGGAAAAAATATACACATAACTTTAGAAGCGCTTTCGACTTTATTAAGTCCTCATCAGCTATACTTTACATAAAGAGATTGTCGAACACAAGAATGCCAAAATAGAACAAATTTAAAGTTTAAATATAGAAATGTTAGATTTTAATAATTTTTAATTATTAAATAATTTACAAAGGATGGAATTAATTAAATAATTTTAATTAATTCCATCCTTTGTAACTGGGCCTACTGTTATTTATATTTTTATTTTTTATGTATTATTATTCTTAATATTTTTAAAAACTTGTTAAGTTTATTTTATTTTTAATGTTTATTTAATTAATGTTTTATTTTAACATTCTAACATTTCTATATTTAAACTTTAAATTTGTTCTATTTTGGCATTCTTGTGTTCGACAATCTCTTTATGTAAAGTATAGCTGATGAGGACTTAATAAAGTCGAAAGCGCTTCTAAAGTTATGTGTATATTTTTTCCACTTTAAATCAGTGCTAGATTGAACAGTATTTTAATTTAGTTAAGTGGAAAGCTTACTTTTTTAACGTTAATGTAATAAACTTAATGTTACAATAAAAAAAAAATGAACATGCAAAACTTCAAAATGTATGAACAATAGTGCATTCTGTATCTTCACTTGTTAATATCTTAAATTAGTTGACCTGGCAATCTGAAGATATTTAAATGTTATCAGAATCATCTTAATTAATGGGAAATAATTTATTGAAAAGATTAGCATTGCTGCTTATTTACTTTTATTATACATATGTTGTTTATATATAAATGTTAATCATCAATTATGGTGATTTTAATTTTTACATCA
Source organism: Olivierus martensii (assembly GCA_000484575.1). Lineage (NCBI taxonomy): Eukaryota > Metazoa > Arthropoda > Arachnida > Scorpiones > Buthidae > Olivierus > Olivierus martensii. The sequence goes on along the minus strand of AYEL01073065.1, from coordinate 41,598 downwards.
TAATATGTAATTTATTGTGTGTGTGTCGTTTGTGTATGTATTTTTAAAATAAGATTATTAGAAAATTCTTTTATATTAAACAGACAGTGATGAACATATTATTGCATTATAGTGAATCATCCCTCACTAATTAAATTCTCAAGCCCAAATTACAAAATGCACTATAATGAATCCCACACTAAATGAAGTTCCTGATAATTCAATTTGAATACTTTTTTTTCCTAAAATAGCTAATATATCCATAAAGTTAAGTATAATTTAATTTTTTCTATTACAAAAATTTGCCATTTTGACTTTGAAAAATAGTATCCATTGTTATCTCAAAAATATTTAACAAGATGGAATTGAATTAGAAAAATTATGAAGGAAAATTAGCTTTATCTTGAGATTATGCTTTATGTAGAATCTATTATACTTTTCCAATTTAATTTTCATTATATTTTGGTTATACTATTTTAAAATTGTTTAAAAATATCTTGTTAAAAATTATTTTATAGATAAAGCACAATGAAAAATTTAGTGTGCTGATGTAATGTTGAAAAGACAGTGAAACTAAATGATGAAAATGCTATCATATTGGGTCTACTTTTTATCATGTAAGTATATATCAATATAATTTATAAATTATATTTTTGAGATGAGCAGAAGTAATTAATTCCAGTATAAAAAATTTCAATAAAATATAAACCTGTTGGTTGAAACAGACTAAACTGAAAAAGTTATTTCTAGCAATTTGATATATCTACTTTTGACATTTTAATCTATGATACAATAATTTTATTATACAAGAGATTTTAAAATTTTCCCTAATGATAGTTTATAATCTCCAGTTTTATGACTTAACATTTGATAAATATATTTATCACATTCTATTCCTTTTCTGCATTAAATTAAATGCTAAATAAATTGTGATTCCACTAAAGCACTAATATCAATATAAAAATAATCTTTAATACAAATGTTTTCGGCTTTTGCTTTCGTCAGGTACACAAAGAAAATCGAACAGAACATTTTGATTTACAAACTATAACAATATATTACTATGGTAACAATAGTATAATTAAACAAGAATTAAAATGATGATAAATATTTAAAATTAAATACTATAATAATAAAATATAATGTAGCATTTGCAAATTTATTTAAGCCTTTTTGCATGTATATACAATTAAACTTTAGGCTACAAACAGTTTAATAGAGTTTTATTTATATAATAAAATGTGTACTAATGATATCTCTTAGGACCAAAATATTTCTAAAAAATTTAATTTTGATATACTGTATTTTTAAATGAATTTATAGAATAAGCAAACTCTGAAAATATTAACTAGATACATTCATGAATTATAGAAATATTACAACTTTAGTTAAAAATTTATTTTAAAATTGCCTGTTCAAATTATGAATTGTTTCACTGGATAGCTTTTTCTTCCAGTACTTGGTTTAAAAGTGTTAAATATATTTTTTCAAATGAATTTAACTCTCAGAATATTTCCAATCTCAGATCTGATTTTGATTACAGGTAGGCCTCGATTAATGCGAGTTCGAATAATGCGATATTCGATTAGTGCAAATTATAAAAATGATACCGTTTCTCACTTAGTGCAAGCAAATATTTGATTAATTCAAGTTGTAAGCATAGACCAGTCTTACTAATAAAATCCGCCCCTTTTATGTCAATTAACAAATTAATGTTAATTTTCGGTTAGTAAAACCAACGAGGAGCAGTCCAAGAACAGTCACTTGACTTTGAAGGGGTGAAATACCAGAAAGATGTGCTTTTTTGCCGTTAGCTATTATTTGCCTATTATACTATTTTTAAATAAGGATATCTTTACAAAATTATTTGCCTATTATATTGTTTTTTGTTAAATTTTTTTAAATAAAGATATCATTACAAAATTATTTGCCTATTATATCGCTGTGCCATTTTTAAATAAGGATATCTTTACAAAATTATTTGCCCATTATATTGCTGTGCTATCGGAAGGATATCTTTACAAATTTATTTGCCTATTATATTGCTGTGCTACCTTTATTATTTATTTTGTTTTGTTTATTATCTGATTTCTTTATTTAAAATAAAATTTGTGAAAAATAGTTTATTACCTGATTTCTTTATTTAAAATAAAACTTGTGAAAAAATTTTGTTTATTACCTGATTTCTTTATTTAAAATAAAACTTTTGAAAAAAATTTGTTTATTACCTGATTTCTTTATTTAAAATAAAACTTGTGAAAAAAAAAATTTGTTTCGTTATCTTTTGCTGTCATATTCTGCTAGTAAACAAAGAGAAAACTTGTTAAAAATTTCTCATTGGTTCATTAACTAAGCTAAATTAATTCTATCTGGAACTAATTTACTGATTCAATAAAGTTGCAATGCCACTAGTTCTATCTGGAACTAATTTACTGATTCAATAAAGCTGCAATGCGTAATCGCAAATCGGATTATCCACTTAATTCTCGACCCAGAATTTGCGGCCAGATGGCGCTCAACTTCCGCCTTCGATTCGCTGTTTTGGTTTTGATTTTGCGTTGGTTTTGATGATGGTTTGAGACGCAATCCTGGTAAATTTGGCGGTTGGTTTGATGATGATATGAGACGCAATTCCTGGTAAGTAATAATTAAAGATGATGAACAACGATGTAAAAATATGAAAATAAATATTTCTTAAATAGTTAGTATTGTGGTTATTCATGGTGAGATTGGATAATGGCTGGAAACTCACAAAACAAGAATCAATTACCATATTTTACATATAGTTAATACTTCAATTAGTGCAAATTCGAATAGTGCGAGAAATTCGTGGGACGCATTATTTGCACTAATCGAGGCCTACCTGTATATTTGGTATTCTAGTTCCTATGCCTAATTTGCCAAATTTACTCTTAAAAAGTTGCAAATTTTAAAGATCTTAATCTTTATTTACCGAGGAAAGATAGTGCATACCAATCACAAAAATTGAATACATTGTTTTATTATAGATTTTTGTTTTGTACCCCTTTAATCTAAATACTTCCATATTTATAATTATTAAATATTTTTTTGAGTTTAATAAAGATTAGTATTGAAAACATTTAATCATTATATTTATAAAATTTTATTGTATTTTTAAATATTTATATAAATAGTGATTGATAAAATATTTCTGAATTGGAATAAAATTATTTCTGAATATTTCATTTAATACAATTCTACTCATCACTGAATAATTCTAAGAAAGTGATGTGTGGCATATAGTGATTGTTATATACTAAAACATAGCATATTACATCTATATAATAATTTCACCATTGGGAATTTTGATGTATAATAACAAAGCTAGGTGTTGCTTTGGATAAATCCACTCATCAACTGGAAGAAAATCATGGCCTTGGAATCAAACTGAGACAAACTATTTTCAGAGAAGAGAAAAAAACATTTTTATTATGTTGATGAATTTAAAAAAATTATAATTAAAAAAAAATGATTTCTAAATATTTATTGTTTCTTTCAAACTCATCATTTCTGCGATCTGTGGCTAATATATCATGTTTTACAATAAATATCATTAAACTGTTATCAAATTTAATTTTTAATTTTTATCCATTTAAATCAATGTATGATTGTCTTTGGAGTATGTTTGACAAAACTGATGAGGGTTAGCTAATTAACCAAAATGCATATTGTGTTGACAAAGAGCAATCAAAATTCATTAATGTAATAAAGATCTTTTACCCTTCTCTGAAGATAGTTTATCTCATTTTGATTACAAGGCCATGATTTCTTTTGATTTATGAGTAGATTTATCCAAAGCAATACCTAGCTTGATGTTATAGATCAGTGATCTCAAACTGTGGCCCGCAAGCTGCATCCAGCCTATAAAGCAATTTTGTACATCCAATGAAGATGTTTTAGTTATTTGTTTAAACTGTCGGAAAATTATTACAATCGGAAAATTACAGTCGGAAAATTATTACAATTTAATAATAAAACTGTTATAATCTCATAATTATACAGTGGACTCACATTTTTACAAACCTCCAATTTACGGATTACATGTTTTTACAAACTATTTAGTTGGTCTCAAAAAATCTGTAATGCTAATTAATACCATTCCTATTTATGAACTTTTTTGGGGTCCATACAAGTTCGTAAAATCGAGATTCCACTGTATAATGTTATTTTGATATCTTTGTAAGAAAAATAATGAAAGTACAGGTATCCTTCCTATAACACGTTCTCCTACAACACAGTTTTGCTCCAACACGATTTGAAAATTGCTGAAACCCTCATATAACACTGTACTTCTACAACATGGTTTTTACTTAACACCTTTAGAAAATTATGTTTACTCTCCTACAACACAAAACATTTTCGTTAATTTTTGTAAATCCATACTAGGGACACACAATACACACACAAAATGCAATTATTGGGAAATATGCTCTTCCGATCTAAAACATTTTCATTAATTTTTGTAAATCCACACTATGGAAATACAATCATTGGTAAATACTTTGCTAAAATTAGTCATAAATGCAATTTTGCTAGTTTGCTGTGAAAGGATGATACACAGTCTATTTTCGATTTCTATTTGAAATTGAATTACTTTTATGATTGCATTAATTGTTGCCATTTGAGTATTTTGTGTACCAAACGTACAGTTCTTGGATAAAAGTTTTTATTCTTCAATAGAGAAATGTGAAAGAGAAGAAAAGCATTTTATTCATAAATTTTTTTAGGATATATGCTAAGGAATGATTGTTTTCTAGCAGATTGAAGTGGGCTTAGATTGCAGATTTTGTAAAGAGAACAGAAGATACACAAATTTTAAATGTGGGATAAAGTTCAGAAAGTGGAGTAGTTGATATTGTTAAAAAGAAAAAACGTTCTCATTTTTAATGAACAACGGTAAAAAAGATATAATTATTAAATGAATGTTATATAGACTATACACTTTTTCTTTCCTTTTGTTTAATGTATATTATTTTTTAGGGTCTTTTGTATATATTTTCTCTTTCTTTATGTTTCATGTTATTAATATCTTAATAAAAATTAAGTTGCTTATGTGGAATTAAAGTTATTTATTTTTCATTGGGTTTGGAACATCTCTCTTTTTTTATATTTGCTCTGAGTCTCAAATAACAAGGTTTCACACAACACGCTGTTTTTCAGGAACCTATCTACTGTGTTATAGGAGGGATACCTGTAATTACAAATATTTTCCTTTCATTGTAATTTTGTTTAAAAATATTCAGGCCTTCATTTCCTTTTGAATTGTGCATTCAGCCTGCAAAGCAATTTGAGTTTGAGATCACTGTTATAGATCAGAGTTCCTAGTGATTTTTCACCACTGTATAATCTGAGTTTAATTTTGCCATTATTTGTTATTAGATATTGATATTCAATTAGGAAGCTTAATGGAAACTCTATTCTGATTCAATCCTTTGCTAAAATATTATCATAGTATAAAAATTTGTTATTATTGTCATTATATAAGGAAATACAGTGGTGCCTCGCAATTTGACACTAATCCATCGCCGAAGTAATGTTGAAATGAGAAACTTTCGAACTGTGGGACAATATTTCCCATATAAGACTAAGTAAAATAGATTAATTCGTTATCGGCCCCCATCCCACTCCCCTAACTAGTGAGTGAGAGAGACACACTATATTATTTAATTTATTATGTGTGTTTTACTATTGTATAATACGCTAAATTACAAAATACACTATTTTATACACAACACACAATTTATTAGCCCAATGTTGGAATGAAGTCTTCCAGCAGACACGCTTGCACCCATAATCTTCCGTGTTGCAAAACGTTACTCCAGCAGACACGCTAGCACCCATAATCTTCTGCAAAATACATTATTATGTGTGTTTTATTATTATATAACACACTAAATTACAAAATACACTATTTTATATAGAATATTACATGTGTTTTATTATTGTATAACACACTAAATTACAAAAAACACTATTTTATACACAACACAATTTATTAGCCCTTGAATGTTGGAATGAAGTCTTCCAGCAGACACCATTGTATAACACACTAAATTACAAAATAAACTATTTTATACACAACACACTTTATTAGCCCTTGGATGTTGGAATGAAGTCTTCCAGCAGACACCCTAGAACCCTTGGATGTTGGAATGAAGTCTTCCAGCAGACATGCTAGCACCCATAATCCAAATTACAAAAAACACTATTACATGTGTTTTATTATTGTATAACACACTAAATTACAAAAAACACTATTTTATACACAACACAATTTATTAGCCCTTGGATGTTGAAGCAGACACCCTAGCACCCATAATCTTCTCTCTCTGTTGCAAAACATTTGCACAGTTATCCTAGGAATGCCATACTTGAATTACATTTTATCAATAATTGTTCTAATTTTCTGCACTTTATCTACAATTTTTTTTCTCTCTTTGCTCAATCAAGTGTTCTTTTCTCAAATTATTCCCTCTGGTCAGTTCTCTTTGAACCCATCCTTACATTTCATTCAAAAAATAATAATAATCTCTGGTCAGTTCTCTTTGAACCCATCCTTACATTTCACTCAAAAAAAGGTCAGTTCTCTTTGAACCCATTCTTACATTTCACTCAAAAAATAATAATAATTACAATTTTTTTACTTTCTGAAAAAATATAGAATTGAAAATTGACACGAACAACATGGGCAAACACCAAATTAGCCCAAAAAGAACTGACAAGTAGTGAATGACATCACACAATTCCATGTACGCACATGCGCCATCCTGCAAAACTCAAATGTCGAATTGCAGGACATTGAATTGCAAGGCACCACTGTATTTTGCTTAATATTTAATTATAATTTTTGCTACTATTTAATGTAAAATAGAGCATATAGATGATATAGATTTTTTTTTTTAAATTTGAATAAATTAGAAAACTTTGTATCAGTAAATAAATTAAATCTAATACAGTAGAACCTGTATAAGACAACCACCTCCCAATCAAAACTGGTTGTTTATACAGATGGTCCGCTTATACAGGTTAATAGAATACAGCATGTTTAAATGAAACAAAATGATTACACTTTAATAAAATCAAAATGTATGTTTTTGTTACAATTTACAACACAGTATATCATTAAAAAACACAACATATTTAATTAGTATGGAAAAAACTATCAATAGTGCTTTGTTATTGATAGTATATTTTTTATAATTTTGCTTTTATTTTTTATAATTTCTATGTCGAAGCAGTGTTCGATGTCGTTGAATTGAGACAACAATTTTTTATTATTTTCTATTGTCGATGCCAGTTTAATTCTTCAACATGTTTCTTGCAGGGTGTCATTTGTTTAAGGTTGCGATTTCCATTGCTCCTCCATTTAGTCAGAATTTCTTTTTGAGACAATATTTTGTGGATCCGTGCTTTCTCCATGTTAAATTTTTCTTCTAATGCTCATTCAGAAAGACCTTTCTTACTGTCTTAAATCGTTTTTATTTGCTGTTCTAAATTCAAAGCATTAAGTTTCCATTTAGCTTATGGTTTAGCAATGTTTCAACATCCAAAATGCAGTGATAGCATTACACGTGTATGAGATTACATTTGATTAATATGCTTGCGTAAAACACAATCATCCGGATCCGATGGCTGATTGTTTTCACTTTCCCTGTTTCCCGTATCACGTTGCCATAGGCCTTCAAGTTATGATTTTTAACATTTTTAATACATACTGTAATTTAATTATCATATCATAGATACAAATCTAAGGAATGTCCATATTAAAAAGATATCGCATTAAATAGAAATGACACCGTGATTTCGTTATTCCAGCACTCTACATCAATCTCGTGGTATGAATGATGGGAAAAAATTTGTGCGGTGCAATTTTTTCAATTGTAGTGGTTTGGCTTAAATGAAATTCAAGTTTAAAAGAAAACGGTACTGATGTAAGCAATAAAGATAATTAGTAGTGATGTTAAAAAATTATGGTCATCATAGACTGTTTCACTTTATGTTTGGTCTATAAAAATGATGGTCTTGGTCTCGTTAGGGAAGTGGTCGTCTTATGGAGGATCAAGTAGCATTATTTCTATGAGAAAAAATTTGGTTCCCATAAATAGTGGTCGTCACGTCAGATGGTCATGAAGTCAGTTTTCGGTAATTTTATTTTTATTGATTTATGGATATTTATGATTATTATCTTGACTTTGAAAATATAAAACAAAACTCAATGCATATTAATTCTTAATTTATATTCATTTTTTTTTTAACTTACTGTTTAAAAGTTTAATTTTTCTTTTTCAGCTGCATATGATTATACTTAAGACATTATAAAAAATGAGAGAGATCAGAAGTGTTGTTTCAGGTGCATCTGCTTACAATACAGTGCATTTTGAATCTCCTTCTCATATGGGGACATTGTTAAGTGGATTAAATGCTCTAAGAAGTAAAGGTCTATTATTAGATGTCACTCTGATAGCTGGAGGACAATCATTTCAAGCTCACAGAGTAGTTCTAGCTTCATGTAGTGATTACTTCCGTGCCATGTTCACTGATGCCATGAAAGAAAGCCGTCAAAGTGAAATATGTCTAAATGGAGTAACAGCAGAAGGAATGCGTTATCTTTTAGAATATGCATATACTTCACGTTTGGCTCTCAGTCTTGCTAATATACAGGATGTGTTATCTGCAGCTAATCATGTTCAATTGTTAGCTGTTGTTGAAGCTTGTTCTTCTTATCTTCAAGAACAACTGGATTTGGATAACTGTGTTGATGTTGCAACTATTGCTGAAATGTATTCTTTGCAACAGTTAAGGAAAGAAGTTTATAGGTTTATCTGTACTAATTTACAACAGTTTTCAAGGACTACTGAATTCCAGCGTCTTTCAGTAATTCAGTTGGAACATGTACTCAAATGTGATTTTCCAGTTGATTGTCCAGAAAGTGAAGTATTAGAGACTGTTTTAAAATGGCTAGAATTTAGACCACAAGAAAGAATTAAATATGCCCATCAATTACTTTGCAATATTCATTTTACAGAGATTTCTTCTGCACAACTTGCCAAGTTTTCAGAAACATCAATTCTCAAGTGCCTTATTTCTGGATCTAGTGTTTGTGGAAGATGCTGTCAAATTCCAAAACCTTGTCATTGGACAGAAAATTGTGGAGCATCTCTCATTAATTCACGAGGAATGGAACTTGCATTATTGAAAGTTGGTGGATTTGGCATAGCTGGAGTAACAAATGAAATCACTTACTATTTACCAAGTATTGGAAAATGGCGCTATCTCACATCTATTCCTCATGTTGAACAATGTAATTTTGGCACAGCTGTTTTAAATAATGAATTGTTTATTGTAGGGGGATGTTTTAATCAGAGTTTACAGGAAAATGTACATCCTTTTGGTTTTCGTTATAATCCTCTTACAAATTCTTGGTCTACTATGGCACCGATGCAAAAAGAACGTTGTAGATTTTCTCTAACAGTAGTAGGTAATTATCTCTTTGCTGTTGGAGGTGCAGGTGAATCAACAGATGATGTTCTTGATGATAGTGTTCCATGTGAAAAATATGATCCAGAGTCTGATATTTGGAGTCCTGTTGAACCATTACCTGGTTCACGTGCACAACATTCAGGAATTACGTGGCAGAGATTTTTATATATATCAGGTGGACTTGATCAAGATTTAGTTTTAAATTCATTATTACGGTATGATACAGAAATGGATATTTGGGAGATAAAATGTCCCATGATGACTCCACGTGCAGATCATTCTATGGTATGTTATAAAGATAAGCTTTATGTATGTGGAGGATGGTATGAAGATGAGTCAACTGGTTCAAGAGTATTGGTAGATACTATTGATTGTTATAACATAGGCCAAGATAATTGGAGTGTTGTAACAAGAGTTCCTACACCTCGTTATCATGCAGGTATAGTTGTGATAGGTCAGTGGTTGTATATTGTTGGGGGTTTTCATAGTGCAACTACTTTTGATAGAGCAAGTGGTATTGTAGAATGTTATAATCTTGAAACAGGATTATGGACCATTGGGGATCATTATCCACAAGATATCTGGGAGCACACTTGCTGTACTTTATTTGTTCCTCGATGTAGAGATGATTTAGAAGTGATACCTGACAAAAATTTCTTTTAAATTTCAAATATTACAGTGTTGCCATAAGATGTTCCTAGGATTTTGCATGTCAAAATATCATTTGCCAAATCTTATATAAAAAAATGAATTATAATTGCAATATATTTAGCTTTTAATTTTTTTTCATTTCTATGAAAATATACTCAATGCTACAAAATTTACATTGTTACAATAATAGTTTTTAAAATTGAAATATAAATTGCATGGGATAACTGATTGTAGATTACATGTAAATTTTCTACTTCAATAACACAGAAAATATTCTCAATAAAACCAACTAATATTTTCACTTATTGGTAAAAACTGACTATCAGTGCCTTGATCTATATTATTCCTACTTTGTAAAAAGATGTAAAACCTTTTGTTGTATATAAAAAAAATCATCAATATAATGTTTTAATATAGTTTGCTGTGTTATATGTTTTATGCATTTTGTTTTGTTAAATAACCTGAAAATAATCTTTAAATATTTTTTTGTGGAGGAAAAAAGTTTAATATATTTTTTCTTGTTAAAAATTTCTAACAGAGGTGGAAGTAATTTAAATAAATTTACAATGTGAATTAAATGCTCAATAATGATTTTAAAAATTTTAAATTTCACCATTTATTTTATTTGGTGGTTTTAATTTAATATTTTAATGATACAATTGTGATTAATGCTTACTGTGCTTTCATATACCGTCCTTATTGACCACTGTGTGGTTATTCAATAAAAAAATGGATTTGTAATGAAAAGTAAAATATAATATGCTTCATTAATTTGGTAAAATTATGTATGTTTGAAAAAATAAATATACCTTTTAATGTAATTTATTTATTTACTTCATTTATTATTATTAACATACAGGAACTTTAATATACAGTGGTCTCGCATTTTTACGAACTTCCAGTTTATGAACTATTTAGTTGGTCCCGAAAGTCCCTAATATTAATGTCATTCCCATTTACAAACTTTTTTGGGGATCCGTACAGTTCGTAAAATCGAGAGTCCACCGTATATATTTCTAATTAAAATGTACAAATATTACTAAATTAAGAAATATTCCTATTTTTATACTACTATAACTACTAGAAAAAGTGATTCTTTTAAGATCATTTATATGGATTACTGTCATTTTTCCCCAATTCACTAGAGAAATCATGCCATTGAAAATGATTGATATACAGTGGACGCTCGATTTTACGAACTTGTACGGCCCCAAAAAGTTCGTAAAATCGAAAGATCGTAAATGGAAATGGCATTAATATTAAGAACTTTTTGGGACCAACCAAATAGTTCGTTAAAACGTGTAATTCGTAAATTGGAGGTTTGTAAAAACGCAAGTCCACTATAATACTTTTTAATTTGGCATCTTTTCCCCTGTTCAGTAAAACTTAAAGTACAGGTGTCCCTCCTATAACACGACTTCTTACAACACGGTTTCGCTGTAACACAGAAAATTGCGGAAACCGTCATATAACACGGTACTTCTACAACACGGTTTTTACTTAACAGAAAACTACGTTTACTTTCTTAAAACACAAAATATTTTCATTTTTGTAAATCCATACAATACACACACAAAATACAATCATTAGGAAATATTTTGCTAAAATTACCGGTAATTGACTTCTTACAACACGGTTTCGCTGTAACACAGAAAATTGCGGAAACCGTCATATAACATGGTACTTCTACAACACGGTTTTTACTTAACACAGAAAACTACGTTTACTCTCTTAAAACAAAATATTTTCATTTTTGTAAATCAATACAATACACACAAAATACAATCATTAGGAAATACTTTGCTAAAATTACCGGTATTCATAAATGGAATTTCTCTAGTTTGCCGTGAGAGGGGCGAGATGCAGTCTATTTTAGATTTCGATTTGAAATTGAATAATTGGCGACAATTGAGTATTTTATGTTCCAAACGTTCGGTTCTTGGATAAAAAAATAAGTTTTTATTCTTCAAGAGATGAATTGGAAGAAGAGAAAAAGTTTTTATTCATAAATTTTTTTGGGTATATGTTAACGAACGATTGATTTTTAGCGGGTTAGATTATAAATTTTGTAAAGGAAGCAGAAGATACACAAACTTTAAATGCATAAGTACAGAAAATGAAGTTGATATTGTTAAAGAAAAAAAAGTTCTCGTTTTAACTGAACAACCGTAAGGTAGATATAATCATTAAATGAATGTTATATAGACTGAACTTTTTGTTTTAAGTATATTGTTTTTTTAGGGTCTTTACGTATACCGTAAACTGGGGTAACTTAGGCCCATTAGAGTGGCTTTGGCCCAATTTTGGAAACGTTTCTGTTTTAAATTTTTCACTAATTTTTAAAGAAGTAACAAAAAACAATAAAAATATAAATAAATGTTTTTTATGACATCTTTAAAAATTGGAAACGTGTTTCTGTTTTAAATTTATCACCAAAATTGGGCCAAAGCCACCCTAATGGGCCTAAATCACCCCAGTTTACGGTATATATATATTTTCTTTATGGTTCGTGTTGTTAATAATAATAATAAAATGAAGTTTCTTACGTAGAATTAAAGAGAGCTATTTGGGTTTAATTGGTTTTGAAACGTAATTCTCCTTTTTGTATTGGCTCCAGGTCGTTCATAACAAGGTTTCACACACCACGGTATTTTTCAGGAACCTATCTACCTTATAGGAGGGATACCTGTATATACTAAGTAATGTATAGTTATTAATTAATTAATTAATTATGCTTAGTTATTAATATCAAGAATTGTAATGCAAATCGATTGTCTTTAAATTTTGTACAGTCTATTTAGCTTTCAATAATGATTGACAACAGTAATTACCAAATATTAGCCCAGTCCAAAATTATTTTTTAAGAACTATTGAATTGGGCTGAAAACTAAATGTATTTGTGTAAAATTAAATATTTTGTTAAATACATAAGTTGGTGGAAATAAACCAAATTTAAGATGTAATCGTGATTCTTCGAAGAAAACCTGTGTGCCAAAATTATGATGATCTAGATCAGTGATTCTCAACCATTGTGTCGCGGTACACTAGTGTGCCACCAAACCTTTGACAGTGTGCCGCGAAAAATTAATTGTAAGTATTGAATCTATGTAAGTAATGTAAGTGTTGTATAAGAATTGTATGTACAGTATGTAATTGTATGAATCATCAATTCTATATTATAATTAGTCAAACGTGGCTGGCTGGAGTCCCTTTTTCAGATGAACCACTGTACCAATTAGTCAAACGTGGCTGGCTGGAGTCCCTTTTTCGGACGAACCACTGCTAGTCAAACGTGGCTGGCTGGAGTCCGTTTTTCGGACGAACCACTGTATCGAATCCTATAAGTAAGGTATCGTTAGAAAGGTCTAATTTTCGGATGTCTGCGACAACAGATTTTTTTTCATTTGTCCAATTTTAGGGCCCTAGGGGCCGAACTTATAAATAATAATAATAATAATAATAATAATTTTCTAATTTTGAAAAATTGTTTTTAAAATATTTTTCTCTTATTATATATAATTTTTTTTTAAAAAATCTGCATTACTTCTAAAATAAAAAAAAAAATTATTTTAAAATGTATGAGCTTATCACGATATTATTTTGTTCTCTCGTGTTTCTCATTTTAATAAATTTTCCAAAACGTTCAAAGAATTTACAAATTCGATTCATCTACATATTGGAAAAATTAAAAACTGTTCTTGATATTATCTCTCTTTTTTTTTTCTCTCCCTCTCTCTCTGTCTTTCTAGAGCTCTTTCGATCCAGGATGATGCTAAAGTCATGGATAATTTAGGAATGCTATATCTGTCTACTGGAAGAATAAAAGAAGCTAACTTCATTTATCAAAAACTTCATCAGAAATATCCGAATTATATAGACGGAAAAATTCATTACGTAAGTTTAATTGAATTCTTTTTTTCTTTAGTATATATATATTTAAAATTGAATAATATATGATTTTAATTAAAAAAACAAATAATAAAAAAATTAACAGCTGTTATTAATAAAACCATTCTTTTGGGAACGTTATAAAGCTAATTATATACCCCTATGCAGAAATCGCGTGCGACAAATGCTACAGTTTTCTCAAAATAGCGTACATTTATCTCTAAATCGGAGATAAATATTTAATTTAATATTTTAAAATTAATTTGTAAGTTTTGATTAATATTCTTATTCTTTAATTATTTGAATATTTCATTTGTAATGATGGCGCAAAAGTAAATTATATCGCAGAATCGCGTCGCGTTTCGCTGTGCGAGTGTATGACGGATAAACTTATTTATTTCGAAATCTAACGATTAGATATTTGCGTTTGTATTTATCTAAAATATATATATATCTAAAAATTGGACATAAAATACTTAACACAAACAACTGAATTGAGAATTTGCGATGCGACTTTTAAATCGCTTTCTCGCAGTTATTATTATACAAAGCGCGTAAACTAATCGAAGAATATTTTTTTAAAAATCTACAGTTTAATTTATAATTTTTTAAATATTTTTCTACCAGTTTACTTTTGATACACTGTTTATTTCTGATACTTAGTTTGCGAGAAAGCGATTTGAAACTTATATGGAATAGCATCGCATACATTTCTATTAAAATTTTTTCGTAATTAATTGTAAATAAATAATTATAATTATGTAGAAATTAGAATTTTTAAAACACGTCTATAAGAGTTTCTTTTAAGTTCACACGATCATTTCTTTCAGGCTCAACTTCTTTTGCACCAGCGGAGTTACTCAGAAGCTGAGAAACTTCTATTACTTTTATCCGAAGCAGAAAATCGCAATCGAGAAGTATATCATCAACTAGCAATACTGTACAGTCACACAAACCAAACAGCAGAGGTACTTATACAAATTTTTTTTTAGGATAAATCCAATACTCTATATAATATGCGCCATCCGAATCCTTTAAACATAAAGAGGCAGTGGCAGAGAAATAAGAAACTGTGAGCAATCTATATATCTTTCTCTCAATATCAACAGAAGTCGACATTATCGATAGTATTTTTCAGTTCAGTTCCATATAAATTGGTTCCCGATTATTGCCAAGGATCAACCATTTATCACGAAAAATAGATTCTATTTGACGCCAAATAATCAGTTTGGAAAAATCCCGATTCTCAGTTTCCTTCTTATGACTTCACATTTTTGCCATAAAATTTGTTGCTCCTGAACTTCTTAAGATATGGAATCAATCGAATCCATCTGCCTTCTTAGTACTTGAGAAGGGGGACGAAAATTGGTTTGGTAGTAATTTTTTTTTTTTTGCCTTTTCTCTCTGTCTTTTTTCTTTTTTTATCTTTTATTTTATTGTTATTTTTTTATTTTCTTGATGCGATAAATGATTTTCTCTTTATCATTTAAAAATTCCCAAAAGGGAACTAAACTACATTCGATTTACACAATTGATTGTTGCTGAATGATGACTTTCGAATGATCTACGTCATACTTGACCGAATGACTACCCTTAATCTCTTAGCCTCATATTAGTGGTGCCATCTATTGACGTTCATTTCCTATTTTATGGTTCATCTTTTTTTTTTTTTTGCTCTAAATATATACTAATAACAATGATTCAAATGTTGGTTCATTTTTTTTTTTTTTTTTTGCTCTAAATATATACTAATAACAATGATTCAAATGTCATAAATCCTATTTTCGAAAGTAAAACTGGTAGTAATTTCCATCTATATTTAAATTAATAACATACCCTCATTCACTTTATGAAAAGTTAATGAAAATTAAATTTTTTTTTTAACCTTTTCTCTTCGTATGCATACAATTCCCGATTCTGCGGGGTGCCTATTAAGAAAGTAATTAACTATCGAAAATTATAATTTAACAGAAGATAAACTGTATCCATTAAAAATAATAATAGTTTATTCGTTTTGGAAGGTAATAAAGTATAAAAATGGTGATGAAAATTGGAGTATAGGCATATTTATCTATATGCAGTTATAACTGCCCATAATTATCTCTTATCTTCGGTAGCAATAAAAGCTGTAACGTTATTATTATCGTAGCCTTTTTATTAATTTATTATACTGTAGTTTTAATTAAAAAATAATAATACCATAAACTTCATACTAATGCAGTTAAGGAGAGAATCGATTATAGAAGTGAAAAAAGCAATTATTTCATCAACAATATCATTAAAAAAACTTTAAAATTAAAAAAGCGTGTGCATAAATCTGCACAGGAATTAATTTTAGATATAATATTTGTTAACATTATACTAGGAATAAGGAAGAGTTAACTTAATGAGAGTGTATAGCTGTTTGCTGTATTGCTAGAATTTTACAGTACTTACTGCTGGAAGCGGTACTTCTCTTTATACGAACTGTATATTAGATATATATCCAACATGGTTATAAATTTTGTATAATTCGAGTTGAATGAAGCAGCCAAAATTATTGGACATAAGCACTCTTCATATTATTTGTGCTTCAAAGTTTATATAGGTCAAACTAGACAGTTTATATTGTTGGAATTTTGCAGTTTATCTGTTGGGAATCCTATAAATGCATTGCTTCTAGTCATATTCACTAATAAGTTTGAAAGATTCCAATAGTCTCCATATTTTTGCAGCTTGTTGCTTCTCAAACTGAGGGAGAAATTAAATTGCATAACTTTTGAACTTTAACTTAAAAAAACCAGTTCTTAATACACTTAATTTTTTATGTCTGATCAAAAATACTTTTTTGATTAAATATATAAAAGATAATTAATGAGAAAACATTCTTGATCTCAGCTATTCACGCAATTGCATATTAAATTAATACGAATGATATTTTTTTTAATATCATTAAAGCTTGTTTTAGACCTAAAATACTTATAATAGAGTTATATTATTAGCTACATTTTGTATAAATTACTATTTTAGGTAGGTCTTTACCTGCACTTTTCTAAATGACTACGTTTTAACTTTTACTACAATAGTTCTAATGATTGAGTAGTTTATTTCGTGTCTAAGCAGACAGATAAGCTTTAAAAAAAACAGGAAGAGGGGGGAAAAGAAAAAAAAATACAGAAAATTGATCACGTGGAGGCAAACTGAATGTAACACTATAAATATAGATTTTAAAATTATATAAGTTATAGATGAAGTAACAAACATGCACGTTTATTATTTTTACAGCATAATTTTCTTTACTCTCATTTTTTTTTATTCTTTAAAAAGGAAAAAAATAAGTCAATTTATCAAAAATTGTAAATCGTGTGTTTGTGTCGGACAAACAAAACTGCAATTCGATTAGCATTGATTCAAACAGATGGAACATGAAATCGTTCTGTCATAATTACAACAAAGTATAAATTATCAGATGTTAATGACGTCATTAATATGGCGAAATGATCCTTAATGTCACTCCTAATTATCTATTTAGTTTCGTGAATTGAGCCAACAAAAGGACGTCTGTTTGTGGAAAAATTGTATATTGGATAAAGTTATCTAATGAAAGCATTTATTACGTCACAAAATTTGGCATTACCAAAAATTCAGATAAGACTTGATGATGTTGATGAACTGTTATTGATTCTCTCCTAAAACAGAAATTTTTAATTATTCTTTATATTAAATTGCAAACAAAAATTTTTACTTCGATAATTATCATTTTTAATTCTGCAATATTTTATTTATTATTTTTCTCACAAGTTTGTCACGAATTATTAATTTTTGTTCGTGATAATAAGTTATCGGTCTCGGCATTCCTGCTGAACCGCTCTTCCGATCTTATATATATATAGAAATAGACGAAGAAATGAGGTTTGTATAAAAAACCATAGTATGAATATTTTAACTGTAAAAATTGACAGAGGTCCAACATGGATGAATGGATATGTTTAAAGAGCTTATGAAAATATGTTCACTATGAGTTACATCCTTCACTTTTTACATTTTTCAATATAAGGTACGAATAGAGATCAAAGAGTTCCTGAATAGCTTCCAAACATTTAAAATAATTGCATGTATTAATATCCATTTATCCAAAATAAATTTTGTTTTCCAATCAATGAACCAACTTCTGAACACGATTGAATTTCGAAAAGAAATACATATTCGGATAGAAAAGATTACTGATTAAGATTCCAATTTGAAATATTTAATAACTGAAATATAAAATTGTAAGATTGATTGCTAAAAGATATTTTTAATTTTACGATTCGGATTTTCAATATAATTTCAATCGGTTAAACACATTTTCATTAGATAATTCTTAAGACTTTTATCAGAATGAATTCCTTGAACTATGCGAAAACAATTTATGCAGAAAAATATGGAATTTACATCTCTAAGAATTTATTCAAAATTAGTTTATTAATAAAATATAATGAACAGGTATTAGAAAGCCTATAAGTACTTGTATACATGTTTGTATACGTACAATCTTAATAAAATGAGACTATGAGACTATTAAATTTTTCGATTATCTTCAAACTTCGGCTAAGTTATCCCAGACCTATATATAACAGCTGACGTTAGGAAAGAAATGACATTTTGTGGGAAGTCGATACTCTGCGATCTGCATGTCGAAAGAGAAACTTCGCCGATTCTTGAGATCTATCTATTTTATCTATCTTAATATCGGAAGGGGTTTAGACTTTCTTTAATGTATGTTAAACCGTTAAGCAAACATAAACCCACCTTAACTTAAGATAAAATTCTGCACAAATTATTTTACATAAAATACACAAAGAATATAATATTACCATAAGATAGACAAATTACAATTAGATTAAAAATATAATTTTAAACGATTCTTATATAATTGAATGTCTTATTTAATTTAAATTTACAATTTCTCTAATTTTAGGTTTACAAGATATAGTATTATTTTACATGTAAACTAATATAAATAAGTAATTTTTATTTATTGTTAACAAATAATTTTGTTATTTATTAATAAAATTGATTTATATGAGATGTAATGCGATCATTGTCTATTTTATTCATACATTTCTATTTATTAAAAATATTTAAATTATGTTTTGGCTATTGTTTGATTAATTGCTAACAGATTTAAGTTATAAGATTGATCAACTTTAACTCGAATTTTCCTTAAGGACTAAAATGCGTAAAATTTGAACGATCGGATATCTGTTTTAATATCCCATAAAAATAATTACTTATAAAAAATTATTCTTTTAATAATTTATTATTATTTTATTGGTTTTTTAACATATAATAGCAGACTGTTTTGTAACGAAAGCTGGCTTTGTTTTTAATTGTAGCATTTTGACTACATATCAATACATAAATACGACAATCTTACGATAATTCTGAAAATAATTGTTTAAAAATTCGCATATTAAACATAGAAAATAAGATTAGCAACAATTAATGTAGTAATTTTAGTAATATTATATTTACGATAATAAATGGCATTAAACAATATTTTATATTTATGCCTATAGGGCCTATAAATAAATTTTTAATATTAAACATCTTGTTGTTAATACATTTGTTCGCTTTTCTTTCTTTGAATTTGAATTATTCTTTTGATTTTTAATAGAAATTTTATAAAAATTCTAATCTAAAATTGAATTTTTTAGATTGATAACAAAACATTACGCGTCATTTTAATGGTTTTTAAGCGTTGTTATAACTAAAATACTACTAGTTTTCAGAAGAAAAACTGCTTACTTATTTAATACGTACATTTATAGAAGCATTTATAAAAAAAAACGTGCTATGATTTAATAGATTTTTATTAAAATTAAGCTTTTTCTAATACTAATTTTACTTTCATGCTAATAATTTTCATTTTTATTTAACTATTATCACTATATCTATCAAGTTTATTTTAAGACTTGTTTCTTTTTTTGTGAAAAGAAAAGAAGTTATATAATATTTCTGATTTTGATGTTACAAGAATTTTTAGATGCCTAACTAAAACAATACCCTAATAAAAAGTAAATTTTAACGAGATTAGTTAACGAGTTTGCACCTGACGAACGTCAAGAAGTGTAAAACCAAAAGTCACCAAGGAGGCTGAGTGGAACAAAACTGCCAATCCTACTCCTAACACTCTATCCCCTGAATGTCACAGAAGAAAACTGAAGGGAGGGGGTAAGAAATTTTGGCACCTGGCCCACACTCAATGCCAGGACAACAGATTTCCCGCCATAACAGACATCCGGGAGACTCGAGGTGCCGCCGTAAGTGGGATAACATTTCTGGCAAGGAAGAAAGGTTTTCCCCCTCCTATCGTCTTTTTGCCCTCCGACTGCTTATTTCTGAAGAAGGAAAGCACTATTAACTTATTTCTTCATTAAATTTTCGTAAAAAATAACTTATTGATATCATATTAAGATACACAAGTATTTTGGAATGAAAAATAACATACTTCTGACGAATGAAGGTTAAAAAGGACAAAGCACCGAACCTCCGACTGCTTATTTCTGAAGAAGGAAAGCACTATTAACTTATTTCTTCATTAAATTTACGTAAAAAATAACTTATTGATATCATATTAAGATATACAAGTATTTTGGAATAAAAAATAACATACTTCTGACGAATGAAGGTTAAAAAGGACAAAGCACTGATCGCGATGTGGAGTAATTTATTAAAGAAGAAAGTTTTTTAAAATTACACCTGTTGAAAAATTAATGAATGCATTTGCTAAATATACTTTATACAGTTTATTTATGAATTACAAGGTAAAATTATTGGTTATGTAGTAGAAATAATTCATATAAATCAAGTGACGAGTTTAATTTTCAATGCAAAATATGTTATAATTATGTTTTTATAATTAAGAAAACGAAGCAAATTTAAGTAACAATGGAGGTCAATGAGAATACGAACAGCAATAGCATCATCTAAATTTAGATAAAGGTCGCGCAGTAAAATTGAATGGAAATAAATACCGTGGAAAACTGCTGTTTGGTTCTTGTCTGACATCACAAATTGAATCTTTCATTTTTTTTTCTTTTTTTTGACAGAACTAATTTCAAGTCTAGTTTGAGTGATGTCCGACATGAGTAAGAAATAAAGAAATTTTCATCAACTTTTTCGTCTACATCATCTTAGGCCGTGATCAACAAATTTACTCTTGATTTAAAACAGTGCATTGCTCTCTATATTACAAAAAAAAACTTTTATAAACTACAAACATTAGGTAATAATTAATTTTCGCTATAAAATAATTTTTAATATTTATAAAATTCAAATTTTATAAAGATAAAAAAGTTTTTCATTTAATGCTAAATTTTGAATGATTCTCGCAATTAAAGATGATGATTAATAATTTATTTGTTAGATATAGAGGAAATTTAATTATTTTAAAATAAGTTTTCTATTTTTGATTATTCCTGATAGCAAAATATTTTCTTAATATTAATTTTTTGAAGGAAAAAAAATATCTCTTCTAGAGAGAAATTTTAGAACAAAAATTAATAAAAATATCCAATAAATAATTTTTAAAAATCTTATAAATTAAAAAATGCGTTAAAATATTAAAAAGTAATTTTAATTAATATTTTTTTATTAGTTTATTTTTACGCCAAGTCGCATTTTAGTTAAATTCAAACGAACGTTAATTTTAATTATTTTAAACATAAAACATTAATTAATTAAAAATATTTTAAAAATTTTAATTAAATTTCAAACATAAACATTATTAGAAGAGGAGAGAGTCTACCGTACGCACTTAAAAGAGTAAAAATATTCTCAAACTACTCTTATTACTAATTCAAAATCTTTATAATGTGAACTGAAACATCGTTTTAATAAACCCGGACAGAGTTTATTAGTCTAGATAATTAAATTTATCAAACTTTACTTAATATGAACTTATCCTTTCTATATACACGGTGTATATGTATATATATATATAATCAAGATGGTGCTACAGAGGATACTTAAAAACGGTACAGCATCAACACTTACTCTTTAATTTCCCATAACGCTAGGTTCTTAAGTGTTCTTCGGCCATATAAACGGTTTGGAGAGTTGTAAACATACAAGAGAACGCATTTTATGAGGCACAACTGTGGTGCAGAAGTGTAAGAAGAGCACAACTCGCTACAAATTGAATAATAATAAAGTTGTTCGCTTAACTCCACTTTTGTCGGTTTAATACGAAAAACTTATATATATATTTTTTCTTTTTATATAACAGAAAGTTTCAGTAACATTCAGCAAAATTTGAAAGAAAAGAAAAATAATACTGTTTTGCACCGTTTCGAAATTTTATAACTTTCTGTTAAATCTAAAAGAGAGATTTAAATTTTTTTTTTTTTTGTATCCTTCTCGAAGTTTCAAAAGTCATATTTTACGCCGTTTATAATCTCGAGAAGTAGTTTTACTCCCTTTTTTTTATATATTCATTTTTTTTAAATTAATAGTTTCTGGCGAAAACTTTTCTCCTAACTTTTAGGAGTGCTTTACATAAATACAGTCATCTCATGCGTTGAAAAATATTTACGGTTTACTGGTGATAATGTATTATAATAATAATAATTACAAATCGACCATTTCGGAATAGAAAATTCTTTAACAAATTATGGATTTTAACGATGCGTATCGATTGCAAGGTTTCAATAGGAAAAGGGAAATCTGATTGTGAAACATCCTTCCCCCTTTTCCCATTCGACATCCGGTGAAATTCTGTGTTAACAATGAATCAGACATGCTGGCAGGAAACACTAGAAACACGCTTGAACTTTATGGAATATGGAAATGATTCTGACTTTACAGAATACCAGCATGGAATCTAGTAAGAGACGATGCCACGTCATTTATCATCTCTTAGTAGAGACGAGAGGAAAAAATAAAAAAAAAATCTGTTTGATGGAAGAACTACATATGAGACATCACATGATATCAAGACTTGATTTTACGCTCCAAAGTAATCCATACATCCTTTATAATATGGATAATAAGTAAAAATTTTTTCTCTTTTTGGATATTAATTAAGGTAAAGCGAAGTTATTGCTTAATACCAAATGGATAAGTTACATTACAGGCCTTCAAATTTCACGAAGTAAACATTACAAAAAAAAAGAAACAAGAATGAAAAGATACATTAATTTAATGGAAAATATTTATACGAAAAAAAATTACCTTTTATTCGTAATTTAATACATCTAATGGAAAGAATACGCCAAAAAATAAAAAGAAAACTGCAGTTATTAATTTTCAATGTTAATCTCATTAACTAAGAACGATAACAAAACTGATAATTGAAAGTGATAAAAATAATTTATGATAAATGACTTTTTTTTATATTATTATTATTATTATTTTTTTTAATACGTATCGTTTTTAAAAACCATCTGTACAGGATAAAATTAGCTGGTTGCGATACATAAAGATGTTTATAGAATACAGATATTCGTGCCGGTATGATGGATAGCATTGGTCTTATCTAACCGACAGAGTTGTATACTACACATGTATTGATTGTGAAGGTGACTGGATTGCAGGAAATTCTTTAAATGCTCTCTATACGTTAATGACATAGAGCGAAAGAAGAAGAGATTGATCAGTAAGTTGGATCATTTTTTTTTTTTTGTCATTTTTTGTAAACTCCAGTGTGGTTTTCATGAATCTTAAACCTATTTTATTCTTAAGATATTAATCGAATATTTGCTGATTTAATGTGTTTATGAGATGATTTTGTTTTCTTTTATTACTTTAAGTCGAATTTCTAAAAATAAATTGAAGTTTCGTTCAGCGTAGATTTTTTTTATCTATATTGGATAATCTCATTATATTCATAAATTTTGGAAAATAAAAACGATCTTTATTGTTATAGAGAAGAGTTACATTATAAATTAAGCAATTGGAAGTGCTGACTTATAAAATAAAGAATAGAAAAGAAATTTGTTATGTAAATTTTGAACATTGAGAAAAATTTCGAGAAATCAAAAATAACTGGAAACTAAAAAAAAATCGGTGAAAAGACTTTTCTAAATAAAAGAATTTGACAAGAGAGAGACAAGTTTGGACAGACAACTTCAAGTTACATGGAGATATTTTCGTAAATACAAAAAAGTCACACTAGAGATTTATAAAAAAATATGTCAAATTTAATAAATATACAACCAATTCTTGATGAAAGTATGTCAAAAACTCTTCTCTTTTCCAAAGATTTTTAAGAATAGAAAATCCCTGGAATTCCCTTATTTTATACATAAAAACAAGACCTGTTCCCTCGAGTCCAGGAAAATAGAAGCATAGGCAAGATTAGTATTTTTTCTTCTTCTTTACTTCTTTTTTTCATCGTTTTAGAAGAAGAAAACTTTATCTAGTTCCGATCCAACTTTCTTTCTTTTACATATTTTCAATCGAAACGTAACGGGTGTGTCCCATGGCATGATTCAAAGTGGTCCCAGGTGGTCAAAGTCCACGAAATCTTCGCTTTTTCAATCAGTTTGCAAAGAAACCGTTTTAAACAAACCATTTAAATACGGATTTATTTTTCTTCCACTCCTTTATTTATTATTTAAAAAAACTTTTTCTCTTTTACAGACAAAGCAAATGGTCATGCAACACCTTCCTTTCGCCAGATACCATTAATCTCCAATTAATAGAGAATTGATAGGTTGCTATTGCTAACAACTGTTGCTGAGGATACACACACCCGCACAAACATACTTGGAGCAGTTTATTATCCCGAGAACTGAGCGATAAAAGTGAGAAAAGCATGATCGATCCGCATTTCCCCCCTTTCTTTGTTACGGAACGGGCATCATCAATAACCATAACTTCTACCCGTAATTCTTGAAATATTTAATTTCTTTATTACACGACTAAACACATTAGTATAATCGGTTGTAACGTTGTCAAATAGCTAAATTCTTTAACAAGCAATTGAAGGAACGAATGAGGAGCGAAGCAACTTTAGTCGCTATAAGGTAATCAAGGGACTAAGTACCTTCTATTAATCTCAACAAAGCTACTTATGTTATTACTAGCGACAACACTTAACTATTTAACAACCAGGTCATAGAAGAGATAAAGTAAAGCAGAACCGATTCAGTCTGTCAGTTTTAACACGGGTTTCTGTTTCAGTGGTCCACCTAATTGGCTAATGGAGTTAGAATGGAGTCCACTTAAAAGAGGAGAGAGATAGTCCAGTGAATTTTACGAGAGAAAACCAGAACTAGATAATTATTTATACTCTAACGAAGATCTTAGTAAAGCGCAATTTCTATAAATATATGCAAGGAAATGCGTTATAAACTATAGATGCGGAAAGAAAATTTGTCGTTAGTCATTAGAGTCTCTGTAATCCCTGGATGATTTTTGAATTTTTATGACCGTGTAGGAGTTTTGTACGATATTATATGGTTTTGGTGCACAGTTGATCACGTATTTCGAATAGTTCTTACTTTTTCGGTACCGCCCGTCAATTACGTTGCGAAGAAAGATGTTATATACGCTAGAGACTGAGCTTTCATTATTTTAATGGAGAGAACTATTTCAGTACTTTTAGAAATATTTCTTTGAACTAAATCGTCGCAAATTCAAACGGATTCGTCAATTGCCGCCTTGTAACGGTTACAAAATAATTACGCGATTCTAATTTGCGATAAGAGACGAGCGTCGCGGCGATATTCAAATTAGTTAACGTCTCCCGCTAACAGTAACCGTAACGATTTATAAGATATAAAAAAATTCGAAGATATCGATTAAATTTAATTGGTTTCTATCTGATAGATAACGATTAACTGATAACGCCACGGGAAATTAGAGAAGAGATATAACTCGCGACAGTGTTCAACGATGCGATTCGCTCACTTAGTTATTGAATAGTTAAATGTCAAATCGATGCCGCAAAAGGATGGCGTGAATTATACGACTAAGAACAAGTCTATTTATGCAATCTAATTCTATCTTGTTAAATTTATACGCGATGTAACAGTTGAGAAGTTCTGATTATCTATTCTCGCACGCACAGTCTCGGTTAAGCAAGCGTTTGCGCTTCGACATTAACGGCAACGATCGACGCGCGCGCGATCGGCGTGTAGCGACTAGATGAACAAAGTAAAAAATAAAAAAATCGTGTATATTTTTAACAAATTACATTAAGAACGAGTTTTGTTATGAAATTCACTTATGCGCTGTTGGATTTAACTGTTTTTCTAGTAAGTTTAACTTTTCTTTATTATCCAATCTCGCAAAAACGTGTGAAGTGATTGTCGAAGCGATAAGTAAAGCGACCAACCACGCCACGCACGTCCTGACATATTCAATAATACAATAAATCTTTCAGCCTGTTTAAGGAAAGCTTTTCAGAAAGAATTGATTTTATTTATCACTGTAAAGTACTGTAATTCTTCTTTAAAAAATGACTCTTTTACTACTTTTATATGCAAACGGTAAGCGTTATACAAATATAAAATAAAAAAATCTGCATAGATCTAGCTCATTAGTGAAATTTTAATAAGGAAAAGAACGTTTAGAAAAATAATAATAATTTTTAATGAAAGAATTATAATAAATAAATAAATCAATAAAAACATTTTATAGAGATGTTTATTTTTGGATCACAAGAGAGTTTTATTTTCGTGATAAATTATTTTTCTGTCTATGAAACTGCATTATATTGATTTATGTGATTATGTTTTTGATTTAATGCCACATTTAACACATTATAAAAGTTTAACCAGCGTTAAAAAAACCTCTTCAAAATATTATTTTTCACACCAGAAATGTATGTAATGATGAATTTCTTTCAAAATAATAACAGAATTCTTATTCAAACAAAAAAATATATTATATAAATGATAAAAATAAACCAAAAATCCGTGTTTTGTTTGTCCTTTATTCTTTATTCAAGAAAATTTTTCTTTTTTTATTATAAATGTATTTAACAGAATTTCAGACAAACATAATTTAATTATCAATGAGATTAGAGAGAAAGGGAAGCGATTTTATAGTTTCTCGCCATCGTCGAAATTTCAAGATTTTTATTTGATTTTAAAATTAAATTTTTATTTAATTTAAAATGTTGATTAATAATAATTAGGAATAGTTTAATTAAAATTTACAAATCGTTTATTAAAGTTTTAAGAATAATTTAATCGAATTTTACAAATAAATTAAGCGATACAAAATCGCAACTCGCTATCAACGAGTTTTAATTAGCTTTTATTCGAATAACTTTTAATTATAATTATTTCGTCAAAATAAATTATAAGAATTGAGTTATTAATTACTATTTAAGGATCGTTTAATAAAATTTTAAGGGTGATTTAATCGAATTTTGCAAATAAATTAAGCGATAAAATCGCTCTTTGCTATCAACGAGTTTTAATCATTTTTTTTTAATTTGTCTACTATTATCTTATTATTTTATTCGAATAACTTTATTCGTTTTTATTTAAAGATTAAATTTTTCACAGATTTTTATTTTTTTAAATATTTTTTAATAAAAAACTAACTCTTAACTTTTTTTTTATAAAGGAAGCGTCAAAATTTATTTTCGGTGGTGTTAAAAAAATTAAATTTAGTTCAAAAGTGAACAAAAAAATCAAATACGATTACATATCTCAGATCTATTTAATCTTGTAGAATTACATTTTCAAGAAAATTTCGAGAAGAAAAAAAATAGAAAATGTCTTTTTTTTTGGTACAGATATTTAGCAAAACATCTCACTAAAGAAATTTGCGATTTTTCTCGCTTTGTGATTTTTCTCAAAACAAAATGCATTATTATACGTTTAATTTATGAATAAATGTATAAAAATAATTACACATTTTAATAAATTTGTCTTCTTTCAAATATTTTCGTACATTTATCATTTATTTCTTTTTATTAGAAGAAAATAAAATAAAATCGCAAATTTTAACTCGCACTTAATGCTGCTATATTCTTTGCCAAAAGCTAAAGAATGGCGTTCAGAAAGAACAAATAAAATAAAAAGTTTTGTCAGAAACAATCAGCTTCTTTCATGATTTAAACTGGGCCTGTAATTTTGATAAGAGGTAGCACTTTTTTTCCATTATTTTCCTAGAAAGTCTCTTGTCCTAGTTCAAGTCAAGATACACTTCTTATTTCTATATCACGAAATCTAATTGAGTGACATAAGTCGAATTATCACGAAAGAATTTTTTTCGAATTGTGGCCATCAACCGCCGATAGAAGAAGAAGAAAAAAAAATTTCACTTCTTTCACCACGATACAAAAAGCTAGAAGAAGTTTTTTAGTGAGCGAAAAAATAAAACAGAATCATTCGCGTGACTATATGTATGCGCTGTACAGTTCAATCAAGTGCACAATTTACGAATTTAAACAATTAATTAATTTATTAAAAAGTAGCACAGAGATAAAATAGTAAAAGAGGAAACAGCGACGATTCTTGTGCCAGCATCGCTGTAGCCAACTTCTATTTTTGAGGAACTTTTGGAGGAAATAGAAGACACGTAGATCAATCATTGCTGATGTCATGCACCTAGTTGTTCTGATGGATTGCTTCTTCTTCCTCTCTGTTAGACAAACATCAAAAATAAAAATTTCCATTACTGCAAAACAAATCTTCACTGACTTTAACTTCTTGATAGACTTATTAATTCGTAACATTTCCGATAAAGTGGTTAAATTAAATTACAGAATTTTTTTTATTAGTTAAAATAGTCTTACATTTTAAATATTGGAAAGAATCGAGTGAATTTATTACATAGTTTTCTTCATGTAGCACATTCCACTACCTGCACTACACTCTTAATTTTTAGAAACCACTCGTGTCATCTCTTCTCTACTTTAATGACCACTTGTGAAGTTTCTTTCCATTTTACTATCCATTCTGTCCTGTCCATTTTACTATCCACAGTATTTCTTCGTCTATTTTTACTACCCATTTAAACTAACCTTTTTGCTTTTTTTACATTCCCTATAAATGATTTACATTGTGCAATCCTCTACCAACTTGATTACTATACTAACCTTTACGTTTCTTGCACACTTTTTATACTTTTTGCTACGACTGATCTCGTCAGTTTTTTAAGAAAAAAGTTAAGTAATTAATGTGTTGCTTATCTATAAATGATTTACATTGTGCAATCCTCTACCAACTTGATTACTATACTAACCTTTACATTTCTTGCACACTTTTTATACTTTTTGCTACGATTGATATCGTCCGTTTTTTAAGAAAAAAGTTAAGTAATTAATGTGTTGCTGATTTTTATGCGTACAAAAATAATTTTCGAATAATTATTTACTGATATTTTTGAGATAAAATCGTTATTCATCCCTGCAACTGTCATTTTGTTCGATAGTTACTCAACCCAGTTTTAAACGTGTTTGTTCCTTTTCTAATTTCTCCTAAACAAAACTGTACCAAGTTAGAGAGAGAGAGAGAGAGTGAGTCGTGTTTAAATACAATGCTTAACACTTTTATAATCAAGCCAGCCAATTAAACCATATTTACCTTCGAGCAATTCAACAACTTGAATATGACGAACAACAGAAGAGCAAAATTCAATTTTCACTTGCCCAACTTTATCCGTTTTATCCAAGAGATAGAAAGAGAGAAGATAAAGTTACACAAAAGGATCAAGTGTGAAACTAGGAAATTTTCCCTTTTTTTTTTTTTTAAATTTTTACTTTGAATGGATGGTTCTTTTTTTTTCTGCATAAAGCCATAAATTAATCGAATCTTGTTTAATCTTGCTTAATTAAAACACATTTTCTTTATAATTGTTTACGGAAAATTTGATAATTTTCTCTTTAGCATACTAATGATGATGTTTACTTAAGAATATTATTATATTTTTCCTTTAAAATTCCTGGTGTATATATATTGAAGTTATTCCAGTTCAGTCAGATGAACAAATTAGTATAGAAGACTCTTTTAGAATTTTCTTTACATTATATTTACACGTTCGAGGAGATAATTAATTTTTGATCTTCTAAACAAAAATATTTACTAATTTCTGTGAAAGAGGGAGAGAAAAATTACATCAAAAGCGAACGAGAATTACACAAACATCAAAACGTTGTATTAAAGGCTTTCTCCGGGTTATAACAAGGATTATAAGTAAGAAAACAATTACAGGTGTACATCAACTACAGAGTTATTGAGCTAATTTATTTTATTTTATTTTAATATGTTTTCTATCGAAAATTGCTGTTTGGTAAATATTTTGTTGGTTTAAACATCACGAAACTTCGAGGAGACGAGTTAACTCGGATAACTGGTCGTTCGGATAACTGATCATTTAGTCGAGTATATAGTAGTAAATGGTTAATTAATATATGGAATCAGTGGCGGAATTAGTGTAGAAAAGGTAATTGTTTCTTGAGAAATAGTAAAGAAATCCCTATCTGCTCGTCACTTTGACTGAAACACAATTGTCAACCGATAGATTCTGTTCTCGGCTGTAAGACAATAACCATTAAAGAGAAGAATAGGGTCTTTGTGTGAGAAGAGAAAACAGATTTTTCACTCTCCACTGGAGACCCTGTAGCTAGATGGTGTGTCAACCACTCTAACTGTTAATTCACCGTATTTCGACCACCGGGCTTGCTGGAGTGAGAAATTAGATCTCTCTACTTGCAAC
This sequence comes from Olivierus martensii, assembly GCA_000484575.1. Taxonomy (NCBI): domain Eukaryota; kingdom Metazoa; phylum Arthropoda; class Arachnida; order Scorpiones; family Buthidae; genus Olivierus; species Olivierus martensii. Next base: position 10,935 of record AYEL01073065.1, on the reverse strand, counting down.
AAGCTCGGGCTAAACTTAAGAAGAAGAAAAAAAGCAGCCAAAGATATATTTACGATCGATAGTTCAATTGAAATAAAACCAAGGATAGACTATAATTAATGGTTGCAATTCGGAGACAGGACTTTAACTTTACAGTCTTTGTATGAAGATTTATCTGGCCAACTTTAGCATTTGTCCTTCTACTTAACTTACATCATCTGTAACTCTCTAAGTAACTGGAGAAAAGTTGGTGGCAGGAGTTAAAATCATCACGTCACACCACGCTTCAAAATCAATACTGCTTATTATGAATTTTATATATTTAAACAAACTTATTTATTTGCATTTTAAACTTGATAGATATACTTTTTTTGTATAAAGCTGTAAAACGTTTAAAAATTTATAAAGGAAAATTTCTCAAAGCTGTTAACGATAAAAACAACATCCATAACGTTTAATTTAACATAAAAGTTCTCTTAAAACACGGACACTAATACATAAAACATAACAGAATGCCACTAAAAAAAATAAAAAATTTTAATGACGTAAATATTAATGTTACGCATTAATTTTTTTTCTGTCGACTGTTTACCGATTAAAACTGCACAGTTCCGCATTGCACCTCAGCATTTAACATCAAACCTCTTTAATAACTTGGCAATTTTTTTTTTTACGATTATTTGTCAAGAAATTTGATCCTTACATTACAAGTAACATAAGGTCTAAATTAATTTCTTGTTTATCTGACTACTACCTTAAGTTGATTGATGATATTTAATGACTCAGATCGAAATTTATTTTAATTTTCAATCTGCCCACGTCAATCATCTTTGCTAGAAACCTTTTCTTTTTTTCCTCTATCCCCGTCTCTTCTCTTTATAGTAATAACCGACCGCAGATAGGGAGTAAAAAAAAAAGAAATGAAAGATTCGATCACATATATAACCTCTCCTAAAATTCTCTCTTCTCTCTTTCGATCGCTTCTCTTCGGAGCGCAACTAACAGCACACTAATAAAGCTGATGCACTACCTGATCACCGACTTATCTGATATAACGACTGCTATTTATATTTAAATTTCTTTAGTCAATGTCCCATTAAGACCAAAAATGATTGGATATTTCCGGACGTTTACGGTCATCTATCCTTTTACTTCTTAAGATTTTAACTCTCTCTTTCCTTCTACCGTTTAATTACCGGTCGAATTTCTCATGATCGTGTAGACTATATACGTGGCAGAATCGAGAATTTGACAGTTAGACCTGGGTTGACAACCTTCTCTCTTTGGCATATTTCCAGTCTGTTCTAGAGAAGTTTAGCAAAATGTATGATAGATACGATGGATATGAGAGAGGGAGAGAGAGGGGTAAGGAAGAATTTGAGGGGTATAATTCTGGGGTATAAATTACATAGAAAATAACCCATATATTCGTCATGCGTCGTTGGTCCAATATCGCCTTGTTCTACATGGACGAAGAGAACCATCAGTTACACGAACTGTTTTGCAGACGGACGACTTAAATTGTTAGTAAATTATCTTCGCTTGTCTGATATACTCGGATGAGAATATACTTCATTTTCAACTTAGATATTCTTCGGTATAGCACAATAAGTAATTTTATTTTACTTTATACACTATTGTATCTTCTAGGAGTTATGGTTGGTCGTTATCTGGAATGACGGATATTTATCTTAATGTTTATCTCGTAGAATTGTTATTCGATCGATGCTATGCCGTAATAGCTTATTGGATGATATATCTTCTCAGAGTTTTAATTATAATTGGAAAGAGAAATTTTAGAAGAGGTCAGAAATTCTAAAAGTTATTGCTTCAACTTTTTACTAGAATAACTCGCAGTAAATTTTAGCTTACAAGTTAGTGTAGAATACCATGCAATTTTTGGAAGCTGTTGAATGCGTATCAATTTTTGATTCCATAGAGTTAATACTTCGATTAGTGCGAATTCGATTAGCGCGAGAAATTTGTGGAACCAGTTATTCGCGCTAATTGAGGCCTACCTGTACAGTGATACCCTGTCTGTGTCACTTTTTGCCTCAGATCTTCTAAAATTTTGGCATAAGGAGCAAATGCGCAGAATGTTAGGCGCCTAAATTTGAGGCTGCATTCAAAGCATAGGGTCACATTCTTCTATGGGACCTGCAGACGATATGAACAGTCGTTTGGCCTACCTGTGGTCTGTGGAGTAAGCAAGGATAAATAATGAGAAATTTTCCAGCAAACCGATTCAGAGACTTTACTGGTAACAAACAACTTCCTTTCTTCCTCTCTCTCCAGAGAGAAAGAGGAAGGGTATACATTGGTAACAGTATTTTCACTGCTCAGTGGGAATCCGCGAATAACGATTTTGTGATTACAAATAAATTTTCGCAAATATGGAATCTATGAATAACGAGAATTGACTGTGTCTAAAATTGAAGTATACAATAGAGATCTATAATTTAATGAGACTTTAAAGATTTCCTCAAACATTAGAAGAGTTATTTGATATGTGAGATCATACCTGAGAGAGAGAGTAAAAAAGAAATCTACTGCATTCCTTCATTATTTTTTATATCTGTTCTCTAGTCCTCATCGTATGACCACTGATGGGATGGGACACAGATTCACCCTTTTACATTTCTCCCATCTTATTTTCAATGTGTTTTTTTTCTTTGTCTTGATTGACTCTTGTCTGTTCTTCCTTCTCAGAAGACAGACTTATGTTACTTTATTTTTTGATGAGAGGCGATCACATTACCTTTATTGTTTGACAGAAAGTGATCTAGTTTCATCATTATTTGAAGAAATCAACCCTTTTATTTTCCCTCTCTTCCCCGGACATCTCCAATTTTTATCAAAAAATTAATTTCAATAACTAAAAAATTCTATCAGTTAAATAGCTATTCAATTATTTTATTAAGGTTTATTGGATTCCACCATTCAATCATTTAAACATAATAAATGTCAAATTAGTTTTATATTTAACTCTGATTTCAATCCCCCATGCAGCAGTAGCTGCACCAATTAGTGCTAATTATTCATAATATTATAAATTATTATATTAAATTAATCTTTTTATCATACTTCAAGCATTATATATCATTAAAACCTTTAAGAGTATGTAGTTTCATAATATTTTTGTTTGATCTACCTCATTTCACTTTATATGCAGTTAAAAAAATTGTCAAAAAGTTATTGTTTATTTTTTATAAAAGAAATTACCAAAATAACATTCTGATAAAGCTTAGAATACAGTGAAATTGGTAAAATTTGTATGTAAAAATAATTACAGCACTAAATAGCAGGAGCACATTTAAATACATTCAGAATATTTTCGCCCATATCATGGTCAAAATCAGCAAAAAACATCATTATAAACTTACAAAAAACAATGGAATTGTAGAAGAAAACATCACATATATATTTAAATTTAAATGTATATGCAATGTTTTTTGATACACATCTCTGTATGCCATAGGCATCATTAAACATGTGTTCATCTGATATGTTCTAAGTTTATCTTAAAAATTTCAATGATATATGAATTTTCTGGCCCTGTAACATCTTCACATCAATAAAATAAATGGGTAAGTTGTATTTATTTGTGTGTCTACTACTAACTTTATATCTCAAAGAAAATTACAAATATTCACAAAATAATATTTAAAACAGATATATAAACCTAAAATAATACATAAATCAATAAATTGTATAATCATTCATTTTATTGCAATTTTAAATAGCTTTGTTGTTATAGATATTGCCATGTTGTGATGTAAGCTGATTTACAGATTAAGTTTACATAAACAAAGTTAAAAAACAATCTCTGGTTTCTAACACTTGCAGCAGTTAGCCAGAGTAGCAATGATGCCTATGGCATATATAGATGTGTATCAAAGGACATTGCACTATATATTTAAATTTAAATGTATGTTATGTTCTATTCTACAATTTCATTGGGTTCTTTGTAAGTTTATAACAATGTTTTTTTTGTTGATGATGACCACAATGTGGTCGAAAATGTTTCGAATGTAATTAAATGTGCTCTTGCTACTTAGTGCTGTATTTATTTTTAGTCTATTCTTGAAGTCTTCAGTTGCATTGTAATTATAAAATTTTCTCCTGATAAGTGCTGTTTGTGTTTTTTCCCTAAATCAAATTAAATCAAAACGTAACAAAGGAATTTTTAAGTTTTTTCTAATTTATTATAAAGTTGTTAGATCGATTGAATTTGGCTGATTAAACCACAATAAAGAAGTCTTGATGATGAATGGAAATAGATATTTATTGTATTGCTTTCTTCCTACCAGACATACAAAAACTAATATGGCCGAACCTAACGTTATATTGGATATCATAACTTAAAAGAAGCACTGGAAATCTTATTCTTATCTTAGTTTATTCCACAGCAAAAACTACAGCTTCTTATTCGGAGAGTAAGAACCAGACTGTCTGTTTATTTTAGACAACTCGACCCAGACATGCCTCCCGACCTCTCCTTTTACACGCCCCCTCGTTATTTTTTTATTTTTTTTTAAAAACATTCCAACATTCCGGCCACCTTTAAATACTCTATTTAAAGTTACACGACAATAATTGATTTACAACTCTGAAGGTCCCGGAAGAACACAGATTTTTGTAACTGGGCGCTTAACAACACCGCCATTCTGTCGAAGTGTCACCACCCTCACAGTTCCATCAGGACCAGGATGAACCTTTTCTATTTTAGATAGAGTCCACCTTGGGAGGTTGTCCTCCTTCACAACTGCAACTGTTCCGGGTTTCAACCTATCTTGAGCCCCTGCTGATGATGCCTTCCACTTGACTCTAGTTTGCAGTTCAGATAAATATTCTTTGCTCCATCTAGACCAAAAGTGCTGAACAAGCTTTTGGAGCCTTTCATAGTGCTTCAGTCGATTGTCCGGAACATATTCTAGATTTGAAGGCTCTGGCAGACTTGTTAGGCTTCTCCCTATTAAAAAATGCCCTGGTGTTAAAGGAGTGATATCGTCAGGGTCAGAGGTAAGAGGACATAAAGGACGTGAGTTTAAAATGGACTCAATTTGATATAGGATCATGGAGAAGTCCTCGTAAGTCACATTTGCGTCTCCTAACACTCGCTTCAAATGGTGTTTTGTACTTTTGATCCCAGCTTCCCAGATTCCTCCAAAATTGGGAGCTCTAGTGGGTATAAAATGCCATGTGATATTTTCTCGTGCTAAAAAATCACAGATGTGCTCTGATTGAGCTCTTATAAACTCATATAACTTTATCGCAATTCTGCTGCCGCACCCACAAAATTCCTTGCATTATCAGAGTAGATCTTATTTGGCTTTCCTCGCCTACTAATAAATCTTTTCAAACATGCAATGAAGCATTCTGATGTCAGGTCAGTGACCACCTCTAAGTGAATCGCTTTTGTTGAGAGACATACAAACAAACATATGTAACCTTTAACTAATTTTGCACCTCTTGTCTTCCTATCCTTTAACAAAAACGAACCTCCGTAGTCAACCCAACATTAAAAAAGGGAAGGTATCGATTGACACTAGTATCAGGTAAGTTTCCCATCAAATAGTCTAAGCCTTTAGGTTTAGCAAGGAAACATATCTTACATTGTCTCACTGTACTTCTTGCTATACTTTGACCCTTTATTGGCCATCCCAGTTTGGAGAATTGGGAGAGGGGGTTTGGGCACAGTATTAAGGGTGGTTTAGTCTGGTTTATGGATGGTTCTAAAACCGCTACTGGTGTGGGGCGGGGTTTGCTGCAAAGGGACTCGGATGTTTTATTCCTTTTCCCTTGGGCAGTTTGCCACTGTCTTTCAAGCAGAAATCTTTGCTATTTCTGCATGTGTTAATATTAATCTTGATAGGGGTTATGTTGGTAAACATATTTTTATCCTATCTGACAGTCAGGCTGCTCTTAAAGCACTTGATAATTCCCGATTTGTTTCTAAACTAGTATGGGAATGCCGCCTTCTCATTGTGAAACTGGCCACCAAGAACAGGGTACAACTGGTTTGGGTACCAGGACACAAGGGGATTGGGGGTAACGAGGTTGCTGATAAGCTTGCCAGGGAAGGGGCTTCTCGCCCCTTTTTTGGACCTGAGCCTGTCCTGGGCATTGGTTCGGATGTCTTTGGGCGGGTTGTCAGGGACTGGTTGGCGGCTCAGCATCATGTTTTCTGGAGGTCTACCTCTGGTCTTAGGCAGGCGAAGGCTCTCATTTTGGGTTGCTGTGCTCAGCGAACCAATGAGTTGCTTTCTCTGAACAAAAATGAAGTTAGGATTGTTACAGGGCTTCTTACAGGGCACTGTCATCTTAGAAGACATCTTCACTTGATTGGGCTTGCTGATAGCCCCATGTGTAGAAAATGTCAGTATGAGGAGGAAACTCCTCTTCACATTTTATGTGAATGTGTGGCCCTTTCATGGCTTAGGCGTGATCTCTTGGGGATGTATTTTTCTGTTCCCGAGGATCTTGCTTCTGTCCCATTGAAGAATATACTGTCATTTGTTGTTAAGACAGGCCTTCTTCTGGGATGAATTGATTGGGGGTGTACAATAGACCAATGTTGGTCGCGGTGCTTGGGCTGAAATAGGCCCCTCCCTATTCTACTACTACTACTACTACTACTACTACTACTACTATTATTTTATTGGCCAGTAATTTTCTCTGACAGAAGCAAGGAGCTGCGTTGGTCCACAATGCAGCATCCTGTTATGTGTGTCTTGAAATATCATCTTGGTAAGTCTGTGGTTTGCCGGTAATATTATTGGATGTTTTCTATTGAATTTGATCCGACTGTTTTGCAGCCGTCCTCCCACGCGAATCATGTTGTTCTCGTCCAGGAAGGGATTTAAGGACAACATGTGACTTGTTGGGTGGAGTGGCTTGTGGTAAGATCGACTTCTGTACTCATTGGGAAATTCTTCCCGTTGAGCCAATATAATCAACACTCTTAAGGATCCCAGTAGCTCAGGGACTGTTAAAGCTTGTGTCAATTCCTTTCTGAAGGGATTCCTACAGTTGCCTATAAACCGCAAACAGTAAGCTAGGATTCTCTGTATTCTCCTTAATTTAGAAAGCTTGCCAAATAGGTCTAAACTCTCACAACTTTCAGTACTGCTAAATTCAGCACTTATTGTGCTTCTGCATAATTTCTATTGGATCAATGCTATCACTATTTATTGGGTACTCGCTGGAATTCAACCAGCCTGGTCCATGCCACCATAATTCACAGCTCTGAAGGAATTCCATGAATGCACCACGAGAAAGAATATCTGCAGGATTGTCCCCAGATGAAACATGGTGCCAGACTTCAATATCTGTTAACAATTGGATCTCACTCACTCGATTTGCAATGAAGGTCTTCCATTTACTCGGACAAGCTCGTAACCAAGACAGAGCTATGGTAGAGTCAGACCATAAGTACCATTTTTAACAGCGAGATCAATAGAGCTCTTCACTTTGTGTACTAACCTTGCCAACAGGAGGGCTGCACACAATTCAAGTCTTGGGAGAGTCAGTTGTTTAATGGGAGCCACCCTACTTTTTGAACAGAGTAATTGAATGCTAACTCTCCCATCATTGTCCTCGCTTTTTATGTATATTACTGCACCATAGGCCTTCTCACTTGCATCTGAGAATCCATGTACTTCCACATTGATACTCTTACTTATAATAACTAACCTAGGGATATGGACTTCATCTAGATAATTCAGATCTTCTTGAACTGAAACCACCTTCTTTGGAGTATATAGGGAATTTCCTCATCCCACGAGACATTCTCTTGCCACAAAAGTTGCATTAGGAGCTTACCGGTGACAATAAGAGGTCCCAATAGACCCAATGGATCAAATATCTGTTCTATCTCAGATAATACTGTGCGCTTAGTAGGGGCAGATAATTTAGAGGATTTTGCAGTGTCATATTGAATCATATTGTTGATAGGATTCCAGGAGATGCCTAAAGCCCTACAAGGCTCATTGTGCCCAAATTTCATTAGACCGCACTCCAGCTCTTGATTAAAAATGAATCTTTTGTAGAGCTCTGGATCATTGCATGCCCATTTTCGCAACTCAAATCCTGCACTGGCCAGAATCTTGGTCACCTCGTGTTGTAACTTTATTAATTCTGTTGGAGTATCTGATCCACACAAGAGTTTGTCCACATAAAACTTACTCTTAATCACACTACTTGCATTTTTATAAATGTCCTTATTCTTATGTGCTAACAAATGGAGACATCTGATTGCCAAATAGGTGCAGATGCTGTACCATACGTTAATGTCTTTAGTTCATAACAAGCAATCCATTCATTTGGGTTGTCCCGCCAGAGAATTCTATGGAATCTTCGTTGGCCAGGATCTATCCAGATCATTCTGTACTTCTTTGAGACATCTGCAGTCATGACAAACTGGAAAAGTCTGAAATTCATTATGAGAGATGTCAGATCGTTTTGAATTGAAGGGCCTACAAATTGAACATCATTAAGTGAGAGTCCACTATCTGATTTCATGGATGCATCAAACACTACCCTTGTTTTAGTGGTAATACTATCTTCCTTTATCACTGCCTAGTGAGGAATGTAATAGTTCAACTCTTCATCCAAATCCTGCACCTGTATTCTTTCCATGTGACCCATTTGTTCATATTCTTTCATGAACTGACGATAACCATTATGTTAGTTATTATTTTTTAATAGCCTCCATTCTAATGAGAGGAACCTGTTCAATGCCAGTTCTCGGGACTTTCATAAGTTTTTGAATGTATCCTTTAATGGAACGGTCACCACGAATTTACCTGTGCTGTCCTTTCGAACTGTTTTAATGAAATGCTCTTCAGAGTACTTATCTGCTTCTGACAGAATAGGTTTGGTTTTAATCTCTTCAACCTCCCAGAACTTAGCAATTTGATCCTCTATCTTCTCTGTGCAGAGGCATCCAATTGTTTTATTTAACTGAGGCCTCACTGGTGTGCAATTTCCACCAATTATCCATCCAAGCTTAGTTTCATGCAATATCACATTGCTGTTTGGTATAACAGTCCGATTTTGACCCAATAGTTACCAAAAAAGTGATGAGCCCAATAGTAGATCCACTGGTCTGGATTTATAAAACTCAGGGTCAGCCAGCGAGCAACCCTTAGGGATTTCCAGCAAGTTCCCTGAAAATGATACTACTGGGATATTTGATGTAATTTCATTCAAAATCAGGCAAAAGATAGGAATTTGAAGATGACCGTTACTACTGAGAATATTGATTTCCATTCCAAATTTAGCATCCTGCAAGGCCTCTCCTACTCCCCTTACTGCATAGTCTACCTTAACTCTGTTTAGACGAAGTCTGTCACATTATTGTTTAGTAGCAAAATTACTCATAGCTCCACTATCTAGAAGAGCACGACAATGATGAAGGTTTCCTTCAATATCCTTCACTAATACCATTGCTTTTGATAGTAGCACCTGTGCCGCTGAAGAAGCGTTTGATACTGCCTTGATTGCATGCATAGAAACATGCACTGTTTCTGCCATTGGATTCACTATTTTCTTTCTACTGTGCACTGCTGATTTTAAGGAAAGTAAGGTTTCTGAAGCATTATTGCCTAAACAGTCTAAGTTTGGTGGGCATAAATTATCATGACTTCCCACATGAAGCAATGTGTTGTGTGGTTTTCCACATTGTCTGCATTTTGATGATCGACATTGTTCGACGGTATGCGATGGTTTCAGACAATTGATGCATAAATTAACTCTTTTTACTTCAGTAATCCTTTGTTGAGGTGATAACTTCAAAATTTTATCACATTTATAAACAGTGTGGTCCCCTTTACAATAGAAATAATGCCCAAATCTACTAGAAGTGTTTACGTGAGCCACAGTCTGCTTTCTAAACTTGCCTTCTGGCTTATATGGTACTTTGAGCTGTGTCCCACTTAGTTGCGCGCGAGAGAAACCACGCTTAATTCGAAAAGTTTAGTCAGACACGTGTCATATGACGTGCTTCGTCATAAACTGGTCACGTGATCTGGAAAGCGCGAACTGGGATGATAATGGCGGTACTCCGCGGCAGGATATAATCCGATCGATTATCGTTCGTTGTGAATTATTGAGGATAATTTCAGCAATACGATTATCGTTCGTTGTGAATTATTGAGGATAATTTCAGTAATATTCCACCTCGTAAATCGATTAAATATTAATGTAAGAAAGGAATTAATATAAAAATTATGAAGTAATTTGCTTTCTTGAGCAGTTCGTATTACGACAGGTTTACCAAACGCATGGCCGTTAGAATTAAAAATATAAAATAAATTTTCGTAGCGAGCGATTCCTGGACATGATAAATGCATCAGAAATTGGCTCCATGCCAAAAATCAGTGTGTTCGGTTTCAAGAAAAACACCCGGTATATGTATTCTTTAGAAAAATTTTCTACAACTCACTACGATGTAATACTGATGTTTATCTAATAATAATAATGGTAATTCTGTAGAATCGCTACTCTTGCCGTAGGAGCTAAAATTTTGGCACTGGACCGGAAATGACGTCATCGGAGGCTTAATCGGTATGACTGGAGAAAAAATCCCAGCGGAATTTACCGGAATTTCGACCCCACTTTATCTTTAACCCCCTAATTAAGGGCTCCTGAGTTCATTGGTGAGGGTCCCATGAAGGGCAAAGGCCCCATTCTCAAGTTATGGGGCCCCAAAGTAGGGGCTCGGAATTACGTTTTTTTTTAATATTTTTGAAAAACTTTTATAGATAATCGGATATTTTAAACGATTTTAGATGTATCTTATCATTCCGAATCGAATGCAATCAATTTAAATAAGCTACGTCTTATCTTTACGAAGTTACGTAATTTCTTTTTTTTTTGTAAAATTTTAGATTACCGCCATATTAATAAAAATAGCACCGATCGATAGTTCACGACTAGTATACAAAACTTAAC